>JASDQU010244001.1:14962-27709 GCA_032191745.1 Picea mariana | reverse complement strand
TTTACTATTAGGTGCAATAATGAAGGGCTCTGGATTTGTGGAGCATCTACTTTTCTTTTTTAGAGGTATGAAATGAAATCTCCATGAGTTCTTGATTTGGAAAGCTTGTGAGTCATCCAAATATGGATATCAGTGTTTTTATTGTTGCAATCAATTAAATAATGATTAAACAAAAGTAGAATGATGAAATAACTTATTTTTTTCATGGAGGACTCACAAATATTTATTTCTACATTATTTCAATAATTCACTCACATATTTGGGGTTGTATAGAAAATTAGACAATACACCACTACAAATATATATTGTTAATTATCTTCCTAATTCTATAGAAAACATGCTACAATGACATGTATTTTCTCTAGTGTAACAAACAAAATATTGGAAATGTAATCTTTTTTTTTTAATTTTCCATCATAAAAGTGCTACATGAATATATATTCTTCCAACTAAAATTAAAATCAACCCTATTTGATCATTAATCCCAACACCCACGAAACATTGGCTAGAATATGTGAAAATGGATATTATTTCTCTGTGCTGCTATCTCAACGCAAAATAGGGGAAATCAAAGCCAGATTTAGAGGTAGTCCACGGAGATCTTTTCCATGGCTGAAATTGGCGTTCGTTTGTTGTGATAGGGCGAGGGACTGGGTATCGAAAATGTGGTCTCTATTGGGGAGAGGGCGGGCAGCTGTCAGGATGCTCTAATTTCGTGTACGTGTCAATGGCCAGGTTTTAGCCCATGTGCCAAATCTCTTTATAATAATAACTAATAATTATTTTTAGAAGAATATTATTATATAAGGATTGGTGATTATTTTCGTTAAAATTCAGTTACATAAGTTTCCACGAAATTAAAATTTTTTGTTATTTAGTTTTTAAAAAAGATTGAAACACTTAAATTATATAGAATTGATCACTTAAATTTGTAGATCTAATAATTTCTATTAAAATTTACAAAATTAAATAAAAAATATCTCATAAAAAAGTCAAAACAACTAAACTAAAAAAATAAAGATTAAAATTACAACCACTTTCTTTGAATTTTATATAATAAATTATTCCTACGTCGTACTTATATTCAATAATAAAAATTAAATAATCTTGTGGCTACGTTATTCCATCAATTAATAAATCTTTAGCTTTATTTATAAATAAACTAGGGCCATGCAATCCAGATATTTTTAGAGACTCCAGAATCAGAAATTCCACGTGTCATATCAGCTATCGTCGTAACTACGTGTAAACAGTTTCCGCTAAGCGGTGCAGATATTTTCTAGGGCGTCACCAGTGAAGAAATCTATGTGTACACGTGGACGGTCGAAGATCTTCGCAATTTTAATGAAGAAGTCCTCCTAAAATGACGGAAATGAATTTCAAAACACGGACTTTATATAATGTCCGGTTTCCGGTCCTCCACAGAAAAAAGGAGGAATATTAATATTTATTTTTGGAAATTGGAGATCAGTTATTTTGATACGAAGAAAGAAAACCCAATATCTAAAAATGTGGTGCTAATTGGAGAGAGTTTGGACAGCTGTCAAATTTTTAATTGATTTGCGTATCAATTGGATATTGTTCTGCCCACCTGCCAAATCTCTATCCACAACCCTATTTGCTCATTCAGATCGAATTGTCCTATCTTCTGGGCCTCCTTCAAATGCCTTTAACCCTAGTTGACCATCTAGACATAATCATATAAAATACTATGCTAACCCTAGTTGACCATATAGACATAATCATATAAAATACTATGCTAGATTTTTTGGGGAAGGGACTGCAATTACTGAAAGTTTCGATTCTTGGGCTATTTTGATCCAGCTCCAAGTGTGTTTAATTTGGATTTCCTGTCATAAAGTTCAGTGGGAAATTTTGATTGAGGAGTTGTGTTTTGGGGAAATAATTTAATGAAAAAAAGAAATTATTTTAACGTCCATTAGGTTAACAATATCTTATGGGGCAGACCACCTCACAGAGTGATTTCTGCATTTCAGCCCTTTTCTTGCTCAACTTGATGATGAGCTTCCTCAACTTCTCCATTGTCCCCTCATTGAATAAATTCTTCCAAGAGCTAGTTGTCAAGATACTTACATAGTTGTCCCTACTGTCTTTGAAGGCTTCACACTCTAAAATGAAATGTTTTTATGTTTCCACCTTTTCGGAGGTGCAAAACATACACACCCTTTCTTCTCAAGCTTCCTTTGGTCTTTTCCAACGCCCGGTTCCACAATGAGAATTGGTTCTTAATTGGGCAATAAGCATTTTGGCTCTCCAAGATATATTGGCCCCTATGTACGTTTTTTTATGATGATTGTAAGTGGGGTTAAACTCTTCAATATAATACTCTTTTCTTCTCCCTAGCCCTTTATCTCAGGTTCACTTGTGGAATGTATCAATAACAAAAGTCTATATCTCTTTATTGTTTGTAGGGCACCTATTCAAGTGAATATCCCATTTACTAAGCCATTTAATATTTTGTCGTATCCACGTCTTCTTTCTTTTGCACAATATGTCATTGAAGACGGCCTTGAGCCACCGATCGTCTTCCATTTGCTCATTTTTTTTAGATATCTTATGAGACGCACTATAGCAATTGCTTCAATAGAAGCAATCCCCATTTCACTCAGTATGATATCATAAGGGACTGAACTTTTAATTTTAAACTTGTTTGTAATCAAGTTTTTTTTAATCTTCTCAATTTGCTTCCACGATAAGTCAGATGTACTATTGGCATACACTTCACAACCATAGAGAACCACCAGGATCACTAAAAGCCCAAAGAGAGTTTGCATAGTCTTCCAATCCCATAGCTCTGCCTCTATGCACCTATTTTGGAAAGCATAGAACGCTTTCCAACCTCCCAAAGTTCTTTTCTTTCTGCAACCTTCCCAACTTAGATTTTTGTTGAAATCAATTCTAAGGTATTTGTAATCTGCCACTTCTTCAAGAGTGTTGCCTTCAAAGTAGAACTTATGTTGATTATGTTTTCTTTTGCTAGAGAAAACTACCACTTTTGTCTTGCTAATATTGACTTGCATCCCCATTGTACTACAAAAGTGCTCAAGGGAAATTAAGTGTTCATGCAACCCAGGAGAAGATTTAGCGATCAGAATAAGGTCAACTACATACAAAAGGAGCCTTATCACAAACTCGCCCAAAAGAGCACTACCATCCTCCTGTAAGTTTAACCACTCTTCAAGTTTGTCTATATATGAACCAAAAAGGGTAGGGGACAATGGGCACCCTTGCTTGACCCCGATATCACTCCTAAAACTTTCGGAGATACCAACTGACGCTCTGATTTTGACTTTAACCTCCTCATATAATCTATGGTCAGTTGCTCTAAGATGCATAGGAACCCAAAGTTCATCCATTTTATGCCAAAGCTTATCTCTAGGGACTGTGTCAAAAGCTTTTTTGAAAGGAACCCAATTGTGAGCTTTGTGGCAACGAAATCACATTGCATTGTGAGGCAGATTTTGCAAATCTGTGTTACAAATGTGATGCTAATGTCCATGGAGTTAATTTCTTGGTGGCAAGGCATGTCAGGGTGGTTTTATGTTGCACATGCCATCAATACACCAAAATAAATGTTTATGGGCCAAGCCCACATGTTGGTCAGTCTTTTTGTTGTGCATGTTGCAAGTCTCAGGGCATCAAACGAACCTCTCTATGTAATTCCACAACAGAATCTGCCTTTCCTGGGCATGTTTCTATTGCATCTTCTAACCATAGCAAGGGACTTTATGTGGGTATTGATTGTAGCCTTGTCAATGTTCCGAGAATTGTAGAAGAAGGAAACATGAAGGCTTGTTCTAAGGAAGGGGATAGTGAGGAGAGTGGGGCTACTGAGAGGTCTGAGGTTTCTATTAAGGAAGGGGATAATGAAAGGACTGGGGCTACTGAGACATCTGAGGTTTCTATCAATGGTTGGTCTTACAATGATGGGGTAAGCACTACCAACAACTTTGGTAATAGCCAGATAGTTGACGTCAAACCCCAAGTGGAAAACCACAAGAAGGAAATTGGCTTGCTCCATAGAAGATCCGAAGCGAGTGCGTTGAATGCAGAGATGAAAGTGGAAATGGTTTTGAAAAAGTGGTGCAAATATCTGAATCTCGGAAGCCCTTCTACAGTGCCCTTAGCCATGGACTTGGTGGAAAAGGGTTTGCAAAAGTTGGGTGCCTTATCTAGACAGAAAATTAGGATCTTTCTCGATGCATCCCTCTAGTTAGCAGCAACACTTTGTGAAAAGTAGGCCCATTTTCCACCTGTGAAGAAGCTTGAGGAGTGCTCTGGAATACCATCTAAATTGATACTTCTAGATGAATTCGGACTAGGAAGGCTTATCAGGTTGAAGATGTAGGAGGAAGGTTCGGCAGAGTGCTCAAGTTGAGGGTTTTTTCATGTTTTCCTTCATATCTTTTGGAAGATCTCTTGATCTTTGGTCGTCGTTGTGAGAATAGCCAACAAACACAATATTATTGTTTTCACTGGTATGATCTACCAATGCTTTACAACAGGAGCAGGACATCTTTTTAGGGATTTGAACATTGGTGGGAGGATGGGTACTTCATACACCTACTCCATTTGTCTAACCAAGAAATTCCATATATATTTACATCATTAAAACCTTTACATATGTAAAATTTTTCTCAAGGAACTAAGGGCTAAACAAAGATGAAATGGATTTTTCAAAACCTGTGGATATTCATTACTTCCTGCAAGCATCTCAAGGAAAAATGGTGCAGCAGAGAGTTAATTGCTTGTTGTGTCTCGTTAGGATTCCAACCTAATAACGACAAACCGAGTAGTATTGTTCTTATATTGATATTCCAGTGTCAACACCCACAATCATATCAGGGATTAAAATTGAGCCCCTCCACAGCCTGTTAAAGGCCGTCTTTCTGTTCTAGAAGAATTATTAAAAATATGCCCCAAAAAATGTTTATTTTCATTTTTACTGATTTTCTAAGAAGTATAAGGTATACATTAAAATTTTATAAGAAGGTTTAAAGTGTGAACTCTCAGTGGCTACTCACATGTGGGTTCAAGTGATTGTATAAGGCAAGCAATAACCAGTCTGATGTGCAACATTCAATGATGTGGTGGTTGGTATATACACCCTCAGATCACCTTGGTATATACACCGATATATATATCCCATGGTGTATATATCACTTGTCGTAGCATTGAATGTTGTGTAGTAGGGTTGTTATTGCTTGTCGATTGTATAACGATGCAATTAATATTAAATGAAGAGATTGTACCTGGAAATTAATGTGTTAGTGGTCATATGTGCGCACCTACATTCAATTGGTTGTACAGAAATGTAATAGCAGTTTGAAGATTAATTACAAATTGCTAGTAGCGAAGAGGTGGAGATCAATAATCAAATTTGAAGGGTTGGTCATAATTTCAGTTAGAAGGATACATATTCATGCAATCCTTCCCTGATGAAAAGTCTCCAAAAGACATATATTTCAATTGACAATAATAAATTAACTACACACTCYATAAAAAMTGYGTTAAATAAAATATTACATTTTCAATCAAATTTATCARAAATTAGTAAATCCAAAATTATGAGTCTTAAAAGTTAGATAGTTGCCTCAAAAATATCAGGGATTGAAAATAAATATGCTTCTAAAAGATACTACTACTTGGATATTCCTGCTGCCACCGACTACCKGCATATTCATTTGTCCTATATGTCATTTCCTATTGCTCCAGGGTAATGGATATCTGAAATTCATAGACATATTTAGCTAGCCTTAATTCKACTAGCATTGGMATTTTTTAAAGTCAATCAATTGGTGTTGTATGAGGTCATGTATCAATCTCTCCTACAACATGTTTAGTCGATATTTAGTCGATATTGATAACATTTCAAATTCATTTTTATCCAGTGGAAATTTAAATTGATGAATGATGAAATGGCTTATTCTGTAGCCCTTACAATGTTAAAATTCAATAATTCCGACAAATTTTAACCTTATTTGTCACTGTGTTASGTGTGAATGGTGATGTTTGCTTTCGTAGCCTACTTTCATAGTTTGTCATAGCCTCTTATGATGTAGGATGAACTATTCTTATTTGTGGTTAAGAGATTTCAAGTTCCATGTACATTTTGAAWTTTTTATAAAAGTTATGCAAAATGTAATTCAAGTTTTGCAAAATCTGGTTCAAGTTCAAGGATCGTAAAAGTTATGCAAAATGTGATTCAAGAAATCATATATGATTTGATAATGGATTATGGAAAGGCATATTAATACTTGAAGCTAACCAAAATCATATATGATTTGATAATGGATTATGGAAAGGCATATTAATACTTTTTCCAATAGAAAAATGACTCAAAATTATATAATGTATAATTTTGTTTTACATAGTGGTACCATTTCATGTGATACAAAAGAAAGGGACCAGCCAAATGATAATTGACTACAACGGATACAAAGGAGAATAAATAATGATAACACAATGGCTCACACCTACATATTTTACTGAAGAACAACAGTCAGCAAAAGGTATCAGAAAATTCCATAAAACACCCAGCTTCTCCACAACCAAACTCGATCATTCACTGATCTAAGAGTTCAAGCTTCAAAGATATTAAGGTGAGTATGTGGGATCTCTTTCCCTTTATCCCAGTGATAAACTGACAACCTACCTTTTGGTTCCTTAAGCACCCTTTTTGACAGTAAGTCGGCCTCTTTATTGTGCTCCCTGTAAATATGCTTGTAACTTGTATTTTTCATATTTCTTGCCAGTTCCATTGTTTTAATCTTCCAACCTTCAATGTTTACCGCAAGGAGATTACCTTTTTTATTAATTCAGTCAATGATAACTTTTGAATCCCCCAAGATTTGGACATTATCAATCGCCCAAAGCGAAGCCAATGTAAGAGTCGCCCACAAACCCATGAGCTCAGCCTTTGTGTTGGTTCCCACTCCGCAGTTTAAGTACCATTTTGTAAGCCTCGAAGAATGAGACTTGAAAAAAGCACCTGCAGCACAATAGCTTCCATTTGATAGAGCGGCTCTATCAAAAGATGCCAAAGTGACTCCCTCAGTCAAAGTCAATTTGCACACTCTGTTTATGTTTGGTTTTATAATTGATGGCTGCCAAGAAAAGGAAGTTGTAATCCTGTAAACTATTGAGTCAAGTGAGGGGTTGAAGTCTTCAAATAGAGTTTTATTCCTCTCAATCCAAATATGCCAGCAAGCAATAGTTGTCATGCTTGCCGGAGCAGAAAAATCTGAAGTCCACTTATAAAAATAATCAGAAACCGAGGTACCCTCCCACTGGAAATTTAAATGGAAGATTTTATATAACTTTCGCCAGACTGCTTGAGTGAATGGACAATGCACTAATAAGTGGTCTGGTGTTTCAGAGTTGACATTACAGAGCTTGCAAACCCCTAGACCAATCTAGCCTTGTCTCGGCAACATGTCCCAAGTGATGATTTTGTCAAAAACTGCAATCCACGCAAACAATCTGATTTTAAGTTGAATTGGCCATTTCCATATCTTAATAGTCAATAGTTTGTCACATAAAAAATTAAATGGAGAAATGAGAGCCCGACAGATATTTGAGGCCGAAATGGCATCGGATGCGTCCCTGTCGGCCCAAACAAGAGAGTCCTCACAATTTCTGAGAGTAATGCTAGCCTCTCTCAATGCCAACGTGAAGGAATTCCTCTCGATTTCATTCTGGTCACAGAGATTCAATGACTCGTTGGATCACCATCTTTCTGGAAAGTGAGACCGCCTGTCAGATATGCTCACCTGGGCTAGTTTCGATATGTGATTATGTCGGAGTTGCAAGCACAAAGAGTCAGACAGCAGGGAGCAATTCTCCATTCCACATATTGTGTCCCTGCCTACAAGTATCAAGGTGCCCGAACCGGGACTCCACCGCAACCAGTGAAGAATTACGCCCATATTCCTGGTCATACCATTCCAGAAAGTCGATGTATTTTTCTGCAGATGAGTAGGCAATCGGATCCATTCATTGAAAGAAGTATCCCCCAGATACTTACCCCGAAGTAATCTATGCCAGATGTTGTCGACAGTAAGAGCCCTCTAAAAGGTATTTGCAATTAAGGCAAAATTGAAATACACAAGGTTTCTGAGCCCCCATCCACCACTGTGTTTCGGTCTAGCCAGGAGATCCCATCTGCAAAGATGGAGACGAACCTTTGACTTTTGTCCACTCCACAGAAATGCAAACATTAATTGTCTAATTTTTGATAGAATAGCTCTAGGAATCACCTCCATAGACATCCAAAATATTGACTGACTCTCCAACACTGCCTTTACCAAGATTAGTCTACCTCCAATTGATAACCATTTATTACACCAAAGCACAATTTTTTTCTCAATCTTTGCCACCAGCCAGCCCCAGTCATCAATTTTGGAAGCTCCCAGCCTTAAATGGTAACCTAGGTACTTGAAACCTGAATTTAAATCTGCAAAAGTAAACGGTAAGATGACTTTAAAATGAGATAGCTTTGAATCCTCAAGCCCCCAATAGTGAACTGTAGTCTTTGTAGAGTTTATGCAGAGCCCCAAAACAAGACAAAAAGCTTGAAGGATATCAAAGATTACTTTCCAATCCAACGGATCTGCCTTGGACATAACGAGAACATCATCGACAAACATTAAGTGGATGATCTTCAAAAATTTTGAAACCTTAATACCTGATAAAATGTGATCATCACTACCTCTGGATAGCATCAAGATGAGGCCTTCCATAATCAATATAAACAGGTACGGGGATAACGAGCATCCCTGACGAAGCCCCCTCCAGCTTTTAAAGTAATCTGACACCTCCCCATTAATCAAAACTGCAAAATTGGCACTGGAAACGCAGCTCATAATCCATCCAGTTAGCTTAACCCCAAAACCTACTGTGAGTAAAATCATCCTTAAGTAATCCCAGTCAATGCTATCATAGGCTTTTTTGAGATCTAACTTTAGCACCAGAGATTTAATATTTTTTTTTTAATACTATGGAGACTCTCATGTGTCGTACCAATAGCGTCCTGGATTCTTCTACCCTTCGGGAAACCCAGTTGTTCTGGAGAAAGAAACTTTGACAGGATCAGCTTGATCTGATTCGCAAGGACTTTTGAGATCACCTTATAGATAAGATTGCATAATGAGATTGGGCGATAGTCATCAAAATTCATCGGCTTGATAACCTTCGTAATAAGTGCCAAAAAGGTAGAATTGATACCTCCACAAAGTTTGCCTTTTGTCCTCGAATCTTACACCATTTCCAAGAGATCTCCTCCCACAAGATCGAAGAAAAATGTGAAAAACTCAGTAGTCCACCCATCTAGACCTGGGCTTTTCTCTTTTTTAAAATTTTCTAATATAGACTTTAATTCTGTCAGAGTTACAGGCTTATAGAGTGACTCAACTTCATCCTCTTCCACCATTCTAGGATAAAGGTTGGTTATCCTAGTCAGTTCAGTATAGTTAGTAGCTTCTTTTGCTTTGAAAAAATGAGTAAAATAGTTGATTGCCTCCTCTTTTATCACCTCCTTTTCTGTTATGCTATACTTGAAGCTAACCAAGTCCTAAATATACATTTGGGTTTGCAAGTTATTATTTCAAAATATTTAATCCATTTAATTAAAATTTAAAAAAATAAAATAAAATAAAATTTTAAAATTCAAAATTATATTTTAAAATCATTTAATATTTTAAATTATTAATAACCTTTTTATAAATTTTGATTATATAACTATATTAAAATATTATTCTATATTAAAATCTTATTTATGAACAACTATTAATTATGATTAACTGCTAATTGTGATTTAATAAACCATATTTTAATAATATATTATATCATTCCATTAAAATTGCACTTAATACATTATGTTCATCCTAGATATTTTGTGTCTTTCATCAAGGGAGCCCCATGAGCTCCACTAGCATCCAACTCGCATTAAGTACCTTGTCCCTTGGCACTTTAATATTTAATACTAACTCTGCACACGGAGATTCGGTGGTTTATAAAATGCATAATATTGAACCTAAGTCCCTAACTTGGATTCAATATCATGCATTTTATAGAACATCGAATCATGTATATAATATATTATAATTAGTAGTTGATCAACAAAGTTTATCTAATCACAATCATAATTAGTAATGTATATAATATATTATAATTAGTAGTTGATCAACAAAGTTTATCTAATCACAATCATAATTAGTAGTTGATCAAGAAGAATAAGATTTCAACATATAATAACACTCTAACAAAGTAAACTAATCACATTTTACATGTTATCAATAATTTAAAATATTAAATGGTTTTAAATTTTTGGGTCAAATCTGTATAATTTTGGATTTTGAAATTTAAATTTAAACATGTAAAATTATGGATCAAATGCATATTTGAAAATAGTGCGATGCAAACTCAAATGTATACTTACGAGTAGGCTATGATGGACTATGAGAGCAGACACCACGATTCACACCTCACAAAGTTACAAATAAGGTTAAAATTCGTGAATATTATTGAATTTTAACATTGTAAGGTATACACAACAAGTCTTTTCATCATTCATCAATTTCAATTTCAACTTCAGATATTTAAAAAAAAAAAAAATTCAAGACATTATCGGTATCGGCTAAAAAGGTTATATGAGAGATTGACCCCTAACCTCACACAACACCAGTTGACGTGACTTCAAAAAATGCCAATGCTAGTATAATTAAGGCTAGTTAAATATGTCATGAATTTCAAACATCCATTACCCTGGGGCAACATGAATTGGCAAAGAGGATGGAAGAGTATCTAGGTAGTTGTATTTGGTAGAAGCATATTTATGGTGGAGTGGTGCAACAAAATAGTTGGCCCAAACTATTGGACTCCTTGCAAGTTACACGCCTTACAGAGGAGAAATAGTGTTATGTCTGTCTAAATGGCATGTCTTTGTTTCTCTTCTTCATAGTACAGCTTGGACCCACAGGTTGGATTCTCAATCCTTGATATTTTATAGGTAGCCATCTAGTTTTTAACACTGATAATTTTGGATTCACTAATTTCTCTACTAGAGATAAATTTGATTGGAAATGTAATATTTTATTAAACACATTTTTTTTATGAAGTGTGTAGTTAAATTACTGTTATAAATTGAAATGTTTTATTTTTGGGAATTTTTCGTCATAAAAGGGTTGCATGAATATATATTCTTCTAACTGAAATCAGGACCAACCCTTCAAATTTGATCATTGCATTCGATTGTTGTTAACTCCATGACAACCAACCAAACAAATCTGACATCGCAACTTGACGAGGGCTACTAATGGGGGGGTTTTAGTTTGACATAGAACAGAGAAAATATGTCATACAACTTAATGAAAAATATGAAGATTAGAAAAGAAACCCACAAGAAATTAACAACAAACAAGGCCATATAAGAATGCAAGTAATGCATAAGGATAAAAAACCAAGTGAACAAACATGCTACAAAGTTGCCATAAGCAATGCTCAAAGAAAGTGTAATTTGTGGTGAAAACAAGGGAATGGAGAAAAACATTTACTTGAAAAAGAATATTTAAATATGTTGCTTAAGTAATTCAATAACTAGTTTATGATGGATATGTATTGTCGTGAAGAAACATACATCATGACTCGTGAGTCTGTACCTAGGAGTTGGCATCAGGATTGGTTGTACATTAATGGGAGTATGTAGGTACATATTTACAATTAACACAAAGGGAGGTGACACACCAGAGACAGACCACATGTGGAAAGAAAGGGTTGAATTTGCAGTGATTACAACAATAATCGATGATCTGGAACAAGCATTATCCACCCTGCTATGCAACATTGAATGTTGTGACAGGTGGTGTATATGTCGTTAGAAAGATCTGACGGCTTATACACATATCTATACACCACCCGCTGCAACATTCAATGTTGTGTAGCTTTTGACAACCTATACACCACCCACTGCAACATTTAGTGTTGTGTAGTAGGGTGGATATTGGTCGCCCCTTGTTGAAGGCTCACATCAAATCATAGAATTCACAGTGGAACACATTTAGTCCATTCAATAGGATGCATTGTGTCGTCCTCTCATGGTAGTTCGCAGTGAGGTGTTGGCCCTTAACCAAGTTTTGAGGATTCTTGATCATGTTTGACCTAATTTTGGGACTTCGACAGGCTGTCGAAGGCGGAGTGCAAGATGAAGCGGAGATCGCGGGATCTCGTCCCCTTTTAGGCCCCTTTTTGGGATTCGGGATCATGTAATGGGTATGGGATGTTGGCCCATGGGTTTACCCATGTTTAGGTCTATTTTGTAATTGTAACATCCCGCTCTGGCGCACTGAGAACACGTATTATTCGAGGACACTTGCTCGCAAGTGATCTGGATCCTTTTGATGTTAGACCTTTTATATTTGATTATGATGTGATTGACAGATGACATGATGTGTTACTATTTGATGTAGACAGGTGCTATTGACTCAGCTTTATTGAGTGTGCAGGATTTTTGACCTTGAGGATGCGGAGGCATCAGTAGAACCCCCTTGGACTCCGGACTGAGTCAGGGAGTGTTCTTTTGGGTTGATAGGTTTATTATGATGTTTCATTTGATTTGATGATTTGATGTCGACATTTCTGACATGATTATTGGTGATGCAGGCTGACGATAGCTTGCCGACTTGACTCACATATGGAGTAAAGGGGCCACACACGATTGCAGAGAGGTTG
>JASDQU010244000.1:200658-210962 GCA_032191745.1 Picea mariana | reverse complement strand
ATAGGCAAGTCATATACATACGTGGGTTGTAATATAAATAGGTTGCATACATGTTTACAAATTGGTATCTATTTACAAGTTGATTCTTTTACTTCAAGATTGATTCCTCTTATTAGTTGGTGTTGAAATTTGCAGGTTGAGTCTTGCATTGAGAGTTGGTGTTATTGTAGAGTTGTTTCTCTATTCAATTGATGCTGAAAAAACCCTAAGGATTGTAGTTCATAATACAAAAGAAACCTATACATATATCTTGTGTTCATTGTGTTCTTTATGGAGATGGTTTATTGATGATGTTTTCTACTGAGATATTTTTACTAGTTAAAGTAATGAAAGATGAGTAAATGGTGATTGATAACAAAGGTATTTTGAAAAGAAGTGTGAAAAAGATCCCTACACTGATTCACCCCCCCATTCTTAGTGTGGTCGGTGTGTCCAACAAATATGTGGGTAAACTCAAAACTATCATATAGTTTTCAAGTTTCTTCTCTTATTTCTTGGGGTTTGTTTTCAATTTTTTTTGTCTTGTATTAAAAAAAAAAAATGGCTTCAAGCAACAATAAACTTACACAGCCATAGATCCCCATTCTCACAAGGGATTGACATTTTGTGTTGAATTTGACTAAATTTGGAGTTATTTGTAACATCCCCTGTTACCAAATTTCTTCTAATTACATACTATAACATTACCCAACTTACTATTGAACAACGCTACTCCAAAATCCAGTGCACAAATTCTACTCTATAACACTAGTCTACGCAGTATTACTTGAAGTAATGCGCTCAACCCCAATCTGCTTTGCACCACACAACTTTCCTCATCTGACACAACTTATAACAACGGAAGTAACACACAACAACTGCACACACAAGCATATTGACCACATTGCACTAGTGTGCTCGCAATCCATTCTAAATGTGTGACCTCCTCTGCACATGCAACCATTCTGGTGTCACGCGCCAATTTTATTTTCCTTGTGCGAGTGGAATGCTTCTTTGAGCGCACAAGCGAATCCAGCCTCTTGTGTACACACGGTATTTCCTTGCGCGCACGACCATTCTAAATTCGCCTCAAAGGCTCGTGGCCATTATCATAAGGCTAATTTAACATAAAAACTAACAACAATTGTCCAACTCATGCACAACTACAAATATTGACTATCAAAAAGACATTTATATGTACTAGCAACATTATACAAAATAATAGCAGTTACTTATTGATCCGAATTTAGGAGAGGAACGAAATGATTAACATAATGAATACAATAAACACAGAGATATGAATAATAACGCAAATATCCAATGAGCAATATCTTCTATTGAATAATGAAATAGGCTGAAATTGTAAAACTACAGAACTGAAACACTTGCTCGAATGGTGGTAGCTATCTCTGAGAAGAGATGTGGATGCTACACGCATCTGTCTGAGAAAAATGAATTACAATGAGGCTCCAGAGTCATTTTTGATATTGCTCATGAATTCAAAAACCCTAGACATCCAAAAGCCTAACCCTAGCAGGTGAAACGTCAAAATTCATGTGGGTCCCTATGGGTAAGTTGGTACCTCAACTTCTCGAGGTCGTAACTTTTGTATACGACCTCCATTTTAGGCGCGTGATAGCCCGTTGGAAAGGTATTTCAAAGAAATACACATTCCACCATAAAAATTTCACTTCGTCTATATTTTGACTATGGCGAGCCAAAAAAGCATTGCTTAGGCCTCCAAAACTTCCCTAGAAGTACAACAAGATGTGCTGACATGAAAACATACAAAATAAGCCAATTGGATTAGGTGAGAGGCCAACAATATCTGCCTGTAAGATGTGTAGGGCTTCAGACAACCCTAGAAGTGTAGAACCCACAATTACTAATAAGTACAGAAGAACGTGTTGAACTAAAAATGGACAAGTAGAGCTAATTGGAATAGGTGGGTGGCCACCAATAGCCAACTGGATCACTTATATGAAACAACATAAAAGAATTAAACCCATATTAAACACATATAATTAAGCACATAGTAAATGAGAAAAGCACATAAAGACATTTATCTTTTATGAAAAGTCACCAATTGGGCGCAAAAGTCATACGTTCCTCCCAACCATAAACTCTATTTATCATATAATTTCATCAATAGTTAAACCCGAGCTGGGGCTTAACTCCACCAAGAAAAAATGGTTCCTAATTCTAGGATAAGGTATGATAATCAATATAATCGTTCAGTCCAAGGTGATCACTGGTGCAACTAGTCTACAGTCTCTCATTCCCCACGCTCCTGTTACACCCAAGGAAGTGTGCCCCCTCTCTACTCAATAGTCCCTCAGCTACCCCACTTCCATTCTAGGGTTCCAACAATAGACCAAACATAAAGTCTTAGAGCCTTGCAACTAATTTCGATCGCATCGAGGAACAATTCCCAGCAAAAAAGTCACCTGGAGAGAAACCTCACGGGCCTGACAACTCGTCTCTTCAATAGAAAATATCTCACTTAGAGAGACTGCTCACCGACCTGATGACCTACCTCTTCTACGGTAAAATTATGGTTACAATACAGAAAAACCCCCTTACAATATTTTCTCTGCAAATAAAGTAATAGTTGTAATTCCCAGATGGTTTGACCCCTTCTGCACATGAGAAAAAGAATGACTAATTCCCTCGAATGAGTTTCCCCCCTTTTCGAACTACACTAAGGCTATAAATATATATTGTGTGCCTTAAACTAGACACTTGTCACCTTAAAAAGTATATTTAGCCACTTGGTGACCCATTCCCATCCCTCGAGAAATCAGTCTGATGTGCACTTCTAGATAATCCTCAAGCACTTAATCAAGTGTGCACAACAATGTGAAATGTGCGCACCATTTCTTTGTTGTGCAACCACTCACACTTATCCAGGTGTGTGCAACACTATGAAACGTATGCACCTTTTCTTTGATAACAATTCTCATGCACTACTCAAGTGCACGTAAAACCAAAACTTGGTGCTAACGGCTCACCAACCTATATGTACATTTTAATGTTTCCAACCACCCAGGTTGGGACACACCACAAAAAACTCTCCCAATTACAATGTTAATACCACATTGTATAATCCCTAGCTCCCTGCTGGGAAATGCCATATCCAAATTGTGAATTATGATACCATTAATTTAACTGCTATGTTCTGCATAAGAATAGAGTTAAGAAGAATAACAATAATAATTTATAAACAAAATTATCACAGAGATTCCATATCAGAAAACCCATAATTATACACCCAGTAAAGAAAATAACCTCACGAAAGACACTTATCTCATGAAATAAACACCAACGACATGCAGGCCTTCCATGTTCCTCCCATCCATAGACCACACTGCTCATAATATCAGCAGTGGGTCACCCTCGAGCTAGGGCTAAACTCTACCAGGGAAAAGGGAGTTTTAAGCCAGTCTAAGGTCTGATAATTTGTAGAATCGATCAGTCCAAGTTCCCAACTGTTGCAACTAACCTACAGTCTCTCATTCCCCGCATGTCTGTCCCAACCCAGGAAGTGTGCCCCTTCTCTTCTCAACAGTCCCTCGATTGCCCCACTTCCCTTCCAAGGATTTAGCAACAGGCCGGACATGAAGTCTCATAACCCTGTAGATATTTCCCAGCACACCAGGGAATAATTTCCAACAATTTCACACCCAGAGAAAACCACTCACGGGCCTCACAACCTGCCTCTTCAACTTACAAGCCTAACAACTCACTTCTTCATCTCCAATTTTCCCAAGTACAAGCACAAGTATTAGTTGGTAGCATGGATGAGTGAATGGTCAACATCATGAATGAATGAATCCATCTCCCCAAAATATGGGAAATTATGCTATATCCCCCAAATTACATATGCATGTGTCCTTTATGACACATGGCACTCAAGGAACCCCTCGGTTCCCGCTTTAGAAACTTAGGATATATTTTATCCATAGCTTTAGATTTAAGGAATATTAATATCAAATTAATATAATATTCCATTGGGCTTAAGCTCCCTTAGCTTATCCCTTTTCCTACACTCTTAGCCCCCTTTCCATTTCTAGTGGAGTTTACCCCCCCATCTCTTTTGTATGGTCAGTCTGCAGTAGTGATGTACTTTATTAATGATATATTGAGTATGATTACCAATTACAATATAGGCACACCAGCCTTTTAACAATCCAGGCTCCATGGTCTAATAATCACATGGGCACTCTAGCCTCAAAACATATTTACAAAGGCATTATGGCCAAAAGTATCTTGGCTCACTAGCCTATATGTACATTACAAGTAGGGATCAACCTGGGGTGTTACATTCCCCTTGCCCTTATTTATGCACTATTCTTAGTGCATTATATACATGTACATTCAAAATTCTTCAAAAAACTCCATGTCTTTGCTATTGGAAGCTTTTTGTCTTTCTGGTGTTCTTTTTCCAAGCACCTAATTCATATTTTCATACTTCAGTTGGAAGTATCTTTCTCTATTCCGTAGTGTTATTTTAGGAAATAATTCTTCTCATTGTGACATTATTGAGCTACCTCCTCCTTTTTGCACTCACCCTTCTAGGCTTAGTCATCCTTTGACTGATACATAGTCCTTCAACGATCCATCTTTCCAAGGCTTTCACACACAAGAAGAGCACCAACTCATTACCAGATCCCCACTATCTGCAATTTAAGAATGCAATGTCCCAATGGTATCCATTCTTCCTAAGCATCCCAACTTCAATAATCATCGTCTCATATGTGTCACACACATACAATAATCATGAGATAATAATATATCAATTTCATGTATAAATTCAAATATATTTCATAAGGAAAATTCAACTTTTTCCCAAAATATAAAATTTTGTCTCATAATTTTCTTGGTTGTTGCAATAGTATGTAGCAGTCTTTATTATGGATTTCTGCAGCTCCATATTTGAGACCGTTTTTATTTTTTTTGCAATGTTGTCATCTTGCATTCAACCAACGGATTATTAATATTTCATGTACAATATGCTTTCATTGCAATATGTACCAAAATATTAAAAAGTGATCTTAGAATTGTCTACACTTAACAATAAAATCACAACTATCAAACAATTTATTAAATAGAATGAATTATCATTCTCTGCATAGGAATTTTCAGCCATTAGGCTTTTCATTCTTTCATTATCATTATTTTTCATTACTTTATTTCTTGAACATAAATTTCCTGTAGTCAATTCTCATGTGACTACTTAACTTGCAACTTTCTTGTTGCAATGTCTAACATCCCATGAAATATTCTCAACTTCATGAATTAGTAAGAACTGTGACATTTCAGCTGTTAGCATACTCATTTCCGTTCGATAACATATATGCATGCATGCACAAAAACACATTCAACAAATGCATTCAAGCATAACAATTTTGTCATGCATAAGTGCAACTCTACCACTTACTATGCATGAGTGCAACTCTCAATGCATATATATTCAATGCACCTTTGCATTGATTTTCAGAATGATCTATATCTAATTCATGTATCTAACCATTGGTAAATTGGAAAGTTTGACCAATTCCTTGACACATTTTCCATACACTTCCTATTTCCTGCTCAACTATTTGGATGCCTTCCTTTTCGCCCCTAACACTACACCAAGAATATAATTATGTGGTGTTCATTAGTGTTAACAAAAAGGTTGCAGTCCAAATATTATTTATAAGTAGGAATTTCATTGGATATTTGTGTGGTACATAACATTTCCATAACTGATCATTTCCATAACCAACCATGTCATGGTCTCATACATGACTAGTATTTTTGGCATCCATTCATATAACATGGTCATACCCTTTATTTCTTTGGTTATTAGCTCATAACCAAATTAACATGACATGCTACTATGTCGTTGCATGCATTCAAAAGCTAAGAAGCTTTGATATTTATTACAAGCCTCCATCCTTTACCACACCTAGTGGTATATTATTCCCATTAATGCATTCAAATAATACAATAATGTGATAAAATAAACTCTGGCTGAGGAAATTCTTACCAATTTTTTTTTTAGCAATTATGCAATAAAATTACATAAAACTCATACCTGCATAGTTTCCATTGAATAAATTTAATGCTACCTAGCTAATTGGTAACAATAGAAGCTCTCAAGCCTCTATTATAAGCCTTATAATCCACACTTCAACTTTATGTTGCTTCCTTCTATATGAAGGAACATTATTAGTAGTACTTGCAGCCATGCAATAATTATCTCTTTCATGGCACAGCAACCATCATTAACAACTTCATAATCATATATGTAACAATAAACTACTCCTAGTCAACATCATGTTATATATATATATATTAACAAATCTACATTTATTACAACATATCTATATGCACTAATACTGCATCACTAGCATGTTCATGAATGCATATGCATTCCATTTTCATGTACTATGTATGGCTCTCCAACAAGCCATAAGATAATTGTTGCTATAATAATTGCATCAACCTCTTTCTTCATGTACCACTTTTCTTTGTTGTTCCTAGAAGACCTCAATTCTTCCTGGATTCATGTATCATTTGTTCTCTTACTGAGCACTTTTCCATCTAAACCACTATTGATCATTTTTATATTTGCATCCATATAATATGTTGATATTAACTTCATCCTTATTTATTTCTTGGATCCATCAGACCAAACACATGCATGACCAAATTACATTTCCATCCATGCTCTCATATTGACTTTATATCTTCAACTTCAATTTACTCTTCTGGACCAAATTGGTTCATCATTTCCTTGATTTAACAAATCATCCCTTGTAGTTTCTTGCACCATTCTCTTCTCTTTTCTTAGCCACCCAACCTCAAGCATGACCTACATAGTCATTTCTATAGCATGTTGCAATGCTACTCAAATGTCTCTTTTTTCAATTGAGATGGGTTCTCCTTAGATTTTATTCATTTTGCAATTTATACCAAGCATAGAATCATTTTTCTTCTTCATGGTTCCCTATTGGCTTCTTTAAAAAAACAAATCACCTCCATGCTTGAATCCTTTTGGATTGACATCCCAATGTACCTTGTAAATGCACTCATTCCTTTGGAATGTAATCAACATTCTTTTTTCATTGTTGTCACGGGTCCTCAAACGTTGCAGAAGACTCTATATAACCTAGTAGCCATCTAATGGTACCTTTCGACTATCTTAAATTACTCATGAACTTCATCCAGTCTCTAATGCACTTAGCTTTGTGTAATTCCTCTACTAGTAGTTTGATTGCATCATTCGAGACCCAATCTGTAGACAATATATTTATTTATGCATATGTTGGCACTCTTTACTTATATCCACCTTCATTTATTCACCCTTGAAGTGGTGATATTCATACCATGCTTCCACTGCACTACTCTGATAACCATGATGGAAGTACTACCCCCAAACTATTTGATTGTTACTTGGAGATGTTATCCTTATCTTCAAGAATAAACTATGCCTTCCTTTATTAAAAGACTGACATCTTGACATATCAATCCTTTTTGAAATATTTTTCCCTTAATTTCCTGCCTTATCTGTACATTGGCTTCTTTGGGAGTGAATGGACTTTCACTATTTCATTCACTATATGATCTACTCTCATGCCCATATTCCATTGATAACTTTGATTAACATGAGTGGATTTCCTGTAGTGGCTTCCCAAGAATTTATGGTTTCACCCAGACTCATACCCTAACATTCTTCAGTCTTGACCTTTGATTATCTTGTGAGTTACTCTTGAAATAGCATTCAGTTCTTCAAGTTCCTCTCCTCATTCTTGATACCAGTTATAGACTCTCTCATATTATATAAACATCCATATTCCCATTCTTTGCATCACCATATGAACCTATGATATATGCATTATCATCTATTGCAGACGGTTTTTCGACCTAACATCCCCATATGATATGAATAATTGTCATCTGGAATTATTTTTCCAATCATAGTTCTATTGAAAGTCCCTTATATTACTCATTGAGTAAAGTCATCTTCGATTGGTAGGTTCCTCAAACATTCATTCCCCATTTTGAATAACTAACCCTGTCTTGTTCCCCATACCTGAAGATACCAATTTGATAAAGACAATTTTCTATGATTTATCATCAACCTTAATCTTTGTTTTCAACACATTTATTATATAAGATAAAAATTCTAAAAAAAATGGTTAAAGAAAGTAGATAATTATGGTAACATATGCACAAGTTTTCCCTTTTATGGTCATCAAAAATCTTCTTTCTGAATTCTTGTGAATTTTGTTGCTTATCTCGCAATTCTAGGTGATTACATGGACTCTTCAGTACAATACCTTTCCAATGATTACTTTCTTCCTCAATTATCAGTTTTGAGCATAGATTTATAGTCATTTGATTATTACCAAAAAACTTATTTTGATCACCTTTCAACCTTGTGCAACTCTAAACTATGCTTAAGCATCCTTACACTTGCTTCTTTGGAAATTTGACAGGAGCTCAATTGGGTTTCTTCATGACCATATGTTGGACATTTTGGCCAATTTTTATCTTCATTTGAACTCGAGGTTGTTAAATACATCCTACTGAAGTTTCAGGCCAATTAGTATTTTTAGCCATGAATGATACAAGTACCTTCTACCCCCTCCTGTGAATTTTTTTTATGTGCCCATATTTCTAATTTATCTCTATGACTGTGTTTTATGGCTCAATATTTTTCCATAGACTGCTCATGTGCCTCAATCTGATTCTTGAGTAGGAAGTTATGGCCTTCAGTATTTAACTAGGGCTTAAAATTTACTCTCCATTGTTCAGTTTGTAAATCACTCATCCTAACTCTGTTTGACAAATGGGATACACCGTTAGAAATATATCGTCGAGATATTTAATTTGAGATAAAAATAAAATGAAACTACACCTTGGGTGCTCTATTTTTGAGTAGCGAAAATCGTTGTTTAGGGGCTCAAAAATTCCCTGTAAAAACATAACCTGGAAAACACTGAAACTTTCTAATGCAGGAGCATCGTCAGGGTCGTCAACAAGCACACGTGGCAGGAAATTTCAATGCTCGAGAATCATTTCGGAATCTCAAACGTCGGAAGTTACTGCGAATCCTTTGGGGAGATGATGAAGAACAGAAGAAGATCAAACACTTGGAGGTGGAATGATCATGAGTGATCAGGGAGTTTCACCCCGAGTCTTGAATGTAACTGAACTGAGGTAGTATTTAGGTTTTCAGTTTTTGAAGTAGATGAGTAGTCGGGGGGAACCCTAAGGACCCTCTGAGATAAATAGGGGTTTTGTATGCCCAAATGAGGCTGCTACGAGTTAGTAGGAATTTTCTGAGTTTTAAGTTATTGTTTTGATATTAGTTGTAGCCATTTACTTTTGAATGAATATGAAAGAGGAAAATTGACCCAAATGCATAGTATTGTTATTGTTTGCAATTATCTGTTATTGTGTTTTCATAAATGAATGAATTTCATTATGAATGGATGAAACTGTGAATGTTAGTATAAGTTTCAATTGTTTCTCTTATGTTGAGTGAGTGCAATGTGTGCACATCAAATGCAAGGAGTGCATTGACGAAATCTGTTTTGATTCCAAAGCTCAGAAGAGATAACATGAAAGTTTCCCTTTGCAAGGAGTGCAAAGAAATTGTTGCAAGGCGTCCATAGTCATCTGCAAGAACCAAGTCTTTTGTAGGAATTCGCTGCAAAGAGTGCATAGATCCAGAATTCAACTAAGTGTCGAAAGGACTTTGTAAGATTCAAAGGAGTAGAAATCGAGAAAGATCAAAAGGGATAACGCCTTTCAAAAGTGCAGACAAGGTCTAAGAAACAGACTCGTGGGAGGAACAAAGGTCGAAGACTTTGAATACCTAAAAATCTTCTAAGTCAGAAGAATTCGTAACTCAAGAAGGGGAGTGACAACTACCGTCAGATCAACTGTATAGGAAGAGATCTGGCTATCAAATATTGCATCCATATGCTCATAAGAATGCGCAGAGGGGGATCAGATATGGAACGCTAGATCTAAGCACGGGGACCAACAATCGTTGGATCCAGAGGTAAGTGCATGAATTTTAACGTTCTAGAAGTGCACGGGGTAAGAAAACTTGCGAAATCCAAGTTCGTGATTCAATCGCAACCGATTGATCACGGAGGGATCTAGACCGTCGATCTGAGGCAATCGCAGAATTGGGAATCGGGAGAAGGGAGGTGCACAGTCTTCAAACTACCCGAATGGTGAAATCCCGATTTGAAAGAGAGGAGATCTGGACCGTTGGATCACGGTTCACGTAGATCATCGATATGATGTGAGCGGAATTT
>JASDQU010244000.1:177990-196148 GCA_032191745.1 Picea mariana | reverse complement strand
CAGAGAATTCCTTCACTATAAGTCTTACAATCTTGAAGGATATCCATGGACACACAAATGGATGATGAAGTTTCAATATTTGATGAGATAGATTATTTCACATGGAGAATAGAAATGAAAGGGTATTTGAAAGCAAAAGAAGCAGGTGTTTGGAAAGAAACTATTGGTGAATTAGTTCCCTTAAAGAATAAGTCAAAATTTGCAACTCAAAAGGAAGAAAATAAGAATGATGCATTAGCTCTCAAGACCATTTTCAATGGACTCTCAAGCTCTATCAAAGAAAGTATGGGATAATGTACTTCGGCCATGGATCTATGGCTGAAGCTAGAGAAGGTATATAAAGACAAAGAAGACAATTCTATCAAGGACAATAAAGGTAAAGACTCTCCAAAATATTTTGATTATAATACTCCTAGTGAAGTTGAATGTTCTATTACAAATGAAGAAGAAGATATAGTAGAAATTTATGTAGATGAAGAATAAGAGTTGTTGAAGTTTAAATAAAAAGTTTTATTTGAATTAGGCGGTGTTAGAATGGAAATAGGACATTATTCAATTACTTTTGAGTATCTTGAAAAATGCATTAATGAAGTCCTAGAAACGTACCCAAAGAATATCATGGAACTAAAGAAAATGCTCAAAGACCAAGAATAAATTAAAAAGACTCAATTAGAAGAAAAGGAAGAAGATATCAAAAGACTAAAGAATGAAATAATTAATCAAGTAGAAGGAAAGAAGAAGGGAGATGATGGGATTAGAAAAATTCTTGAAGTTAATGTCAATCTCAAGACCAAAATTGAAGAAGCCAAAAGGATAGAGGAACTATTGAAAAATAAAATAAATGAAAAGGAAGAGTCATGCCATAAGTTGGAAGCTGAAGTTGTTGATATTAGAAGGAAAGTAGAGAAGTCAAACAATCACATCAAGTTCATGAACAACTCAACAATCTTGGATGAGATTAGATATAGCCAAAGATATCCACATGATAAATCAAGTCTTGGATACAACAAGGAATATGCTCGCCTTGAAGCTATCATTTCTAAGAAGCATGGGGTAAGTCCTTCATTCTAAAAAGGTGGAAGCAATGCTGCAAATAAACCATCTACACAAAGAAAGGAAATTTTCAAAAGAAAAAAGAAAGGAAGACATCAAGAAGCCATATTTACACCTCAAAGCAAATTCAGAAGAGAGACACCTTCACGGTGGACACCAAAGAAAAGGTATGAATTTTTTTGTCATGGTCACTGCTAGTCATGTAATGAATATGGTCACAAAGATTTGGATTGCAGACATTATGCAAGGAAAGATAACGGAAGGTTTCATAACACCCTAAGTGTTGGATATATAATCAAGTGGGACACATTGTTTCTCATTGTCACACCATAATATGCTACAACTACGTAGGTTTGGCCACAAATCCCAGGAGTGTTGGAACACAAGAAGATAGTCCATGAAGAGTGCTTCATATAGCATAACAAGAAGAACACATGAATCTAGGAAGGAAGACAATGTTGAAAAGAAGGAAGCTCAGAGCTCAATTTTTGAGAAGCTGATACACCTTCAGAAGTGGGTGAAGAAGCTTGAACAACCATAACAGAAAGGCAACCATGAGGAAAGCTCAATATTGACATTTTTCAGAATCATACGCGGGATCCTATGGAATAATTCGTGTACATACACGATATGACCTATAGAAAGGTCGTACACATACACGAGATGTTTTTGAAATGAGATGTGTGTCTGTGGTAAAATCCTTGGAAAAGAAGGCTATGCAGATGAGCTAGAGCATGGTTTGATGGTATAACTTTGTTTTGCAAGGTCTGACATTATTTGTTGTAGGTATTCATGATTATATGCTTTCATGTATGGTTGATGTATGTATCATGATGACATATGGTTGAGTTTTGATACATATGCTTGATTCCTATCTTATATACAATGGTACTAACTCTAGAATGTGGAATGAGGCATTTGTTTTTGGTGAGGAACAATGTTGGTTATGACAGTGAACTTATTGCACCTTGTCTATGAGATATATCATGTTAATGTGAAACTAGCTAGAGATATCATTGATCTATTGATGCACACTATTGATACATGTGTAGAGGTACTATTGGCTAATTAGTACTTGTTGTAGTGAATGGTGTTTGAGGAATATATGTCATGGTACATGGCTCGTACATATGTGAGCTCCATTGATATATATTATGATGTATTATTAGAGGCATATTTATTGCTTGTCTTTGGTGCATGCATTTGGCATGTGGTTGAGCTACATATTTGGACATGTAGTTGATGAATTGATGAGGTGATTATGTTGTACATCATTTGTGAGGCATAGCTTGATCTATAGTTTATGCATGATTGGTACACACTTGGTACATTGGTTGAGGCACTTGCTAGCAGTATGATTGGCACATGGATTATGGTTGATATGGAATACATATATGGAAACACATCTTGATTTTGGTTCATCTTGTTGAAGTTTCGTGCATGGTTGATGCATTTTCTATGGTGCAGGTAGTAATACATGTTTGGTTCATGGTTGATGCACTTGTACATGGAAGGTTATTGTGGGTGATAGTACTTGGTTAAAGTACATCATTTGTATTACTTGTTTAGCATATAATTTGATACATGATGTATGGGATAGCTGAGACACTTGATGTGGTGCTTGGTTGGTACATTATTTGATGCTTCATGGTTGAGATACATATCTTGACACATGGTTTTTGGCACTTGGTTTATGATAGAGGCATATCATATGTTATATGACACTTGTTTGAGGCACATGGTTGGCATGTTGACGATGTTATTGGTACATTGATAGAGGCACATGTTGATGATCTCGATATATGTTTGGTACACTTTTTTGCACATATTCTTGGCATATATATACTTTAGTGATGAGATATTATTGTATGGTTTTGATGTGCATGGTTGGAACATGGTCCAAGGATCATCATAGGAAGAGAATATCATTCTTGAGCAGTGGATCTATGTTCCGTTTGAGAGTATCATTTGCAATAGAAGTAGATTGCAGTAGCAACATCTTCTTCATATTGAAGAGAAGATAGGGGGGACATACCCATAGGAGGATTTATTCTTCTTCCCATGATTCAAGGAGGAGAGATTCATCAAATGCAGGATAGATATTTAGATTCTTGGAGAGACAGAACAAGAGGCATGTTTCTAGGTGGATCTACGGTCATAGGGGGAGCATGAGTGACATGTCTTTAGCATTGCATCATAGTGATATCCCTTTTTAAAAATGGGATATATTATTCAGAGGAATCTCAAAGGCATCCAAACGCGGGGAGCATCCCCAAGGAGAGTTCAAGTAGGGGGAGAAACCCCAAGGAGGGAACTACCCTTTTTCCATTGATGTCAAATGGGGAGAGATAGTCACATTGATGTGATTGAGATGACTATTGATGAAGAGCATTGCCATGTATACATGTTACCATAAATGATTGGTGTTGACATAAATTTTGGTATTGCCATCTGTTAGCATTGAGAATCACCCTCAGACTGCTAGAGGATAAGCCCAGTACCCATTAAATTTTTTATGCGATAAGTCTTAAATGTGGTGCCAAATGGATAGAACTCAGTTCAACAATGTCAAAACACAGGAAACTCTAGGTGAAGTGCATTAGCAAAATAAGTCTTGTTTTAAATTAGGTTATCGTTTTGAGGATTAGTGTGAATAAGAGGAAGACTTAGTAAGAAAATGAAGTGAATATACCACTAGCTTCAGGTTATGCCAGTAGACAAAGAAGAGAAATGCTTCAGATACAGGAACTTCTTAAATCCAAGCAAACAAAACTCTAAAAAAGATAAAACAGTATAACAATCAAACATCCATTGTCATACAACTTAAAAAATCATTTGAATACATCAACAATAGTATACTTTCGGAGTGAGAGATATTAAGATGGAAAAAAGAAAGATAACTTCCATTAAACAAGATTTCATCAAATCTAATACATCAAAACCAGAGTAGGCTCTGTTTCATTAACATCACTAAAAAGGTATTTTACATCAACCATTCGATCCTGAAAAATTAAATCAATTTTAAATGGGTGGATCAACAACGAAGAGAAAGAAAGCTAGAGGGAAACAAACTGTCAGAAAAAGCATTCCATTGGGCATGGAGTCAACACATCCTACAGATCAAAGGCACACAGGCTCATACCAGACCAAAAGGGATATAATTGATGGATGGAGGTATAAGAAAGATAAAAAAAAAAATAATATCATCAAGCAAAGATCCTCTCTACAAAAATGACTTAACAAATAACTAGAACACAGATCATGAAAGGAGGCAATTACTACAAATCATTTGAAGCTCATGAAACTCCTACCTCATGAACAACCATTGATATTCAATGCCTGCAATTCCATTCAAGCAACATGACAAGATAAAATGATAATAAAGAACACAAAGTATGATAAGCAACTCTCATGAATCTCTAATGGCAGAAATGTTAATTACAACAGGCCCTCAGGCTTACAATTGAGCAACTAAATTGCTCCTGATCTCGCTCTCTCCTCTCTTGGATCATGAATCCAACCCTTCTCCAAAATCTCCCTCCTCTCTTAAATAGAAAATAGCATACAAATATCCTTAGGAGGTCGAATCCCATCTCTTTCTTTGGATTCTAAGCCTTGGAGATAGGTGGCAATAGTCAAAGAGACAAAAATCCAACAAACTGCTAATTTTCAGGAAATTGTTGGAAGTCATTAATAAATTGTTTCCACCTCACTGCATGAGGTATTTAATGGAGCTAAAAATTATGTGCAAGTGTCCCTTGGCTTCTAAATGATCCATGAGAAGCCATTCAAACCCTCCTTGATAGGTGACAACCTGGACCCAACAAAGCAGATATCCAATTAGCTATGCAAAACAAAGAATTTGCAACACATTTCACAACGCACTGGTGTTTTAACTTTTTCTCTCAAATTCCAAATTGGGTCAAGATGAAATTTTTTCAGCAAGTCAACAGGGATATCATCATCCTCCAAATTTTTTTTTAGAGAAACCCACTTCGTCATTTTGGTTTTATGATCAAATTTGTAATAGTAACCGCTACAAGAAATTCCGTAGCGCCCTCCTATAAAACTTCTTTGCAGATTTCGTAGTGTCGTTTGTGTGTTTGGATAGGTGATTCTGTAGCACCTTTTATGTGTCTAGCTAGGTGATTATGTAGCACCTTTTGTATTGACACTATGAACAGTTTATGTAGACAATTTTGTAGCGCCAAGCGCTACGAAATCTCTATGTTTTTCTATGTGTTGCAACAACTCTTCAAAAACACAAAACTTCTTAGTTGATGGATTATGAGATTGTAGATGCCTCCAGTAGGTGCAATTAGAATATTTCCTTAACTCTTCAAGTTTGCAAAAACTAATCACCATAAAAAATGGATCATCATCATCTTCAATTTCCCTCTACCAACCAATCTGTAGCAGATTCTGTAGCGCCTGTCCGAACTAGGAGTAGAATTAAAATCTTTGATAAAACAGTTAGACAACTTTAATGACCAAATCTCAATTATTTCCTTTTAAAACATGGATGTTGAAAATAATGAGATCGACTGACACCAACTTCATAAATGCAATAATGGTAATGAGGGAATATGCACTTCAAGATGCGAATTCATTGGTGTTGCGAAATGACCAAATTTGTTACTGCAAGTTTTTGTGCTAAAACCATCAATGCCAAAGGGGGAGATTATTGCATTATGTTTTCATTGATCCCAAAGGATTGATTTCAAAGAGTTGATTTTCGGTCATAGTATCATTGATGTATTGATTGATGGACTATGTTGGCATATATGTTATTGATGTCAAGTGGTGTCATAGTGATGTATTGTCATGGATTGATGTATAGACGAGATTATGTAAAGGTTTTTCATTGTGGTCTTGTCATGGCTGATAGGAAGTACCAAATGGATGAACTCCAAAGTGGTCCCCTTATGGTGAAATCCCTCACAAGAAGACACTTTGTGAAGTTCAAATGGTTAAGTGGTTGAGTCATCCTAGATGTGTGGTTAAGAAACCCAAGGATTGATTGTGGTATATTGTAATGAAAATCCATGAATTCATAAGTGAGACTATTCCATATGGATAGTGCTCATCATTACATTTTCCAGTGATATGTGGAATGTCACATAACTCCTCACGGTTAGAGAGTTATGGCCTTGTGAAGTTGGAGAACCCTCATGTGTTGTCTAGAAGCCCGTAGAAGTTCAAAGAAGTCAACTTATTATAGAGTCTCCTAGAATATATATGTTAAAAATTCAAAGTGGTTAGTCATGGATTAAGTGGTTGCAACAAGAAAAAAAAAAAAAAAAAAATTAGTTGCAACTAGATGTGGAAAAGTTACTATTTATGGAGAAAGTAGTTATAAGTGGACAAGTGGTAAGAAGTGGGTTATCCCTTAAAAGAAGGAAGTTGGTTAGAGTTGGTTAGATGAGGAACCTACTTGAAGAAGTATAAATAAGAGAGAAAGGGTCTCTTATGAGTATGAATTTCTTGAGTATATTGAAAATCTATTCTAGTGGAAAATTCATTTCAGGTACTCATGGACACATCAAAAGTTTCGTAGGTCTGAGGTTTTGACGATGAAAGTTTAGGGAGTTCGGAAAACCCTAGTTTTCGGAAGTAGTACACGGGATGCAGTGAGCCAGGGTGCATACGTACGCGAGATGCAATGAGCCAGGGGGCATATGTACGCGGGTTGTAGTGAGCCAGGGAACATACACATGCGGGTTGAAGGAGATCGGAGTGCATATAGTTGGAGAGAGTCATGGAAGATTGAGTAAGAGTGTGTGCCAAGTTCCTGAAGTCTGAAGTAAGTTCCAGTTCAACATTCTACAAGTTCAAATCTTCCACAGAGGTTCTGGTATGGATACATATTTTCTTGATGTTTAGACTTTCTCATGGTATGGTGAATGCTTGAGGCATTCTTTGTATGGTTGTATTGATGTCTGAACATGGTAGTTGGTTNTAAAAGAAGGAAGTTGGTTAGAGTTGGTTAGATGAGGAACCTACTTGAAGAAGTATAAATAAGAGAGAAAGGGTCTCTTATGAGTATGAATTTTTTGAGTATATTGAAGATCTGTTATAGTGGAAAATTCATTTCAGGTACTCATGGACACATCAAAAGTTTCGTAAGTCTGAGGTTTTGACGATGAAAGTTTAGGGCATTCAGAAAACCCTAGTTTTCGGAAGTAGTACACGAGATGCAGTGAGCCAAGGGGAATACGTACGCGAGATGCAATGAGCCAGGGGGAATATGTATGCAGGTTGTAGTGAGTCAGGGAACATACACATGTGGGTTGAAGGAGATCAGGGCACATATAGTTAGAGAGAGTCATGGAAGATTGAGTAAGAGCATGTGCCAAGTTCCTGAAGCCTGAAGTAAGTTCCAGATCAACATTCTACAGGTTCAGATATTCCACAGAGGTTCTGGTATGGGTACATATTTTCTTGATGTTTAGACTTTCTCATGGTATGGTGAATGCTTGAGGCATTCTTTGTATGGTTGTATTGATGTCTAAACATGGTAGTTGGTTGGTTGAGTAGTTCATTTTTGTTTTGATTGTGATATATCCACGATCTGTGATTGTGTATGCATGAGGAGCATGCATAGTTTGTTGGATGGTATAGATATTTTTGTGATTGAGGATGGTACAAATTCAAAAGTGATAGGAAGACTATAGTGACAAGTCACAAGTGGATGTGATAGAGGAAGAAAGGGTTTGAAGGGCCAGAAGGTTGAAGTTTTCAAAAACCCTAGTTTATGAAGGTGTACGCGGGCTGCAGTGGGCCAAGATGCATACATATGCGTGTTGCAGTATAGGCAAGTCACATACATACATGGGCTGTAATATAAATAGGTCGCATACATGTTTACAAATTGGTATCTATTTACAAGTTGAGTCTTTTACTTGAGGATTGATTCCTCTTATTAATTGGTGTTGAAATTTGCAAGTTGAGTCTTGCATTGAGAGTCGGTGCTATTGTAGATTTGTTGCTCTATTCAATTGATGATGAAAAAACCCTAAGGATTGTAGTTCGTAATACAAAAGAAACATATACATATATATTGTGTTCCTTATGTTCTTTATGGAGATGGTTTATTGATGATGTTTGCTACTGAGATATTTTTACTAGTTAAAGTAATGAAAGATGAGTAAATGGTGATTGATAACTAAGGTATTTTGAAAAGAAGTGTGAAAAAGAGCCCTACACTGATTCACCCCCCCACTCTTAGTGTGGTCGGTGTGTCCAACAAATATGCGGGTAAACTCAAAACTATCATATAGTTTTCAAGTTTCTTCTCTTATTTCTTGGGGTTTGTTTTCAATTTTTTTTGTCTTGTATTAAAAAATAAAAAACAAAAAAATGGCTTCAAGCAACAATAGACTTACACAACCATAAATCCCCATTCTCACAAGGGATTGACATTTTGTGTTGAATTTGACTAAATTTGGAGTTATTTGTAACATCCCATGTTACCAAATTGCTTCTAATTACATACTATAACATTACCCAACTTACTATTGAACAATGCTACTCCAAAATCCAGTGCACAAATTCTACTCTATAACACTAGTCTATGCAGTATCACTTGAATTAATGTACTCAACCCCAATCTGCTTCATGCCACACAACTTTCCTCATCTGACACAACTTATAACAATGGAAGTAACACACAACAACTGCGCACACAAGCATATTGACCACATTGCACTAGTGTGCTCACAATCCATTCTAAATATATGACCTCCTTTGCATGTGCAACCATTCTGGTGTCACATGCCAATTATGTTTTCCTTGTGTGCATGGAATGCTTCTTTGAGTGCACAAGCAAATCCAGCCTCTTGTGTACACACAGTATTTCCTTGCGCACATGACCATTCTAAATTCGCCTCGAAGGCTCGTGACCATTATCATAAGGCTAATTTAACATGAAAACTAACAACAATTGTCCTACTCATGCACAACTACAAATATTGACTATCAAAAAGACATTTATATGTACTAGCAACATTACACAAAATAATAACAGTTACTTATTGATTTGGATTTAGGAGAGGAACAAACTGATTAACATAATGAATACAATAAACACATAGATATGAATAATAACACAAATATCCAATGAACAATATCCTCTATTGAATAATGAAATAGGCTGAAACTGTAAAACTACAGAACTGAAACACTTGCTTGAATGGTGGTAGCTATCTTTGAGAAGAGATGTGGTTGCTACATGCATCCATCTGAGAAAAAGGAATTACAATGAGGCTCTAGAGGCATTTTTAATATTACTCATGGATTCAAAAACCCTAGACATCCAAAAACCTAACCCTAGGAGGTGAAACGTCAAAACTCATGTGGGCCCCTATGGGTAAGTTGGTACCTCAACTTCTCGGGGTCATAACTTTTGCATACGACCTCTGTTTTAGGCGCGTGATAGCATGTTGGAAAGGTATTTTAGAGAGATACACATTCCAACATCAAAATTTCACTTCGTCTACAGTTTGACTATGGCGAGCCAAAAAAACATTGTTTAGGCCTCCAAAACGGCCCTAGAAGTACAACAAGATGTGATGACATGAAAACATACAAAATAAGCCAATTGGATTAGGTGAGAGGCCAACAATATCTTCCTGTAATATGTGTAGGGATTCAGACAACCCTAGAAGTGTAGAACCCACAATTACAAATAAGTACAAAAGAACGTGTTGAACTAAAAATGGACAAGAGGAGCCAGTTGGAATAGGTGGGTGGCCACCAATAGCCAACTAGATCACTGATATGAAACAACATACAAGAATCAAACCCATATTAAACACATATAATTAAGAACATAGTAAATGAGAAAATCACATAAAGACATTTATCTTTTATGAAAAGTCACCAATTGGGCGCAAAAATCATACATTCCTCCTAGCCATGAACTCTATTTATCATATACTTTCATCAATAGTTAAACCTGAGCTGGGGCTTAACTCCACCAAGTAAAAATGGTTCCTAATGCTAGGATAAGGTCTGATAATCAATAGAAATGTTCAATCCAAGGTGATCATTGTTGCAACTAGTCTACAGTCTCTCATTCTCCATGCTCCTGTTACACCCAAGGAAGTGTGCCCCCTATCTACTCAATAGTCCCTCAGCTACCCCACTTCCCTTCCAGGGTTCCAACAATAGACCAAACATAAAGTCTCAGAGCCTTGCAACTAATGTCGATCACATTGAGGAACAATTCCTAGCAAAAAAATCACCTGGAGAGAATGCTCACGAGCCTGACAACTCGCCTCTTCAATAGAAAATATTTCACCTAGAGAGATTGCTCACCGACCTGATGACCTGCCTCTTCTATGGTAAAATTATAGTTACAATACAGAAAAACCCCCTTACAATTTATTCTCTGCAAATAAAGTAATAGTTGTAATTCCCAGATGGTTTGACCCCTTCTGCACATGATAAAAAGAATGACTAATTCCCTTGAATGAGTTTACCCCCTTTTCGAACTACACTAAGGCTAGAAATATATATTGTGTGCCTTAAACTGGACACTTGTCACCTTAAAAAGTATATTTAGCCACTTGGTGACCCATTCCCATCCCTTGAGAAATCAGTCTGATGTTCACTTCTAGATAATCCTCAAGCACTTAATCAAGTGTGTGAAACAATGTGAAATGTCCGCACCATTTATTTGTTGTGCAACCACTCACACTTATCCAGGTGTGTGCAACACTATGAAATGTATGCACCTTTTCTTTGATATCAATTCTCATGCACTACTCAGGTGCACGTAAAACCAAAACTTGGTGCTAACGGCTCACCAACCTATATGTACATGTGTAATGTTTCCAGCCACCTAGGTTGGGCCACACCACACAAAACTCTCCCAATTACAGCGCTAATACCACATTGTATAATCCCCAGCTCCCTGCTAGGAAATGCCACATACAAATTGTGAATTATGATACCATTAATTTAACTGTTATGTTCTGCATATGGACAGAGTAAGAAGAATAACAATAATAATTTATAAAAAAAATTATCACAGAGATTCCATAATAGAAAACCCATAATTATACACACAGTATATAAAATAACCTCACGAAAGACACTTATCTCATGAAATAAACACCAACTATGTGTAGGCCTTCCATGTTCCTCCCATCCATAGACCACACTGCTCATAATATCAGCAGTGGGTCACCCTTGAGCTAGGGCTAAACTCTACCAGGGAAAAGGGAGTCCTAAGCCAGTCTAAGGTCTGATAATTTGCAGAATCGCTCAGTCCAAGTTCCCAACTGCTGCAACTAACCTACAGTCTCTCATTGCCCACATGTCTGTCCCAACCCAGGAAGTGTGCCCCTTCTCTTCTCAACAGTCCCTCAACTGCCCCACTTATCTTCCAGGGATTTAGCAACAGGCCAGACATGAAGTCGCATATCCCTGTAGCTATTTCCCAACACACTAGGGAATAATTTCCAACAATTTCTCACCCAGAGAAAACTACTCACAGGCCTGACAACCTGCCTCTTCAACTTACAGGCCTAACAACTTGCTTCTTCATCTCCAATATTCCCAAGTACAAGCACAAGTATCATTTGGTAGCATGGATGAGTGAATGGTAAACATCATGAATGAATGAATCCATCTCCCCAAAAGATGGGAAATTACGCTATATCCCCCAACTTACATATGCATGTGCCCTTTATGACACATGGCACTCAAGGAACCCCCCCGTTCTTGCTTTAGAAACTTAGGATATATTTTATCCATAACTTTATATTTAAGGAATATTAATATCAAATTAATATAATATTCCATTGGGCTTAAGCCGCCTTAGCTTAGCCCTTTTCCTACACTCTTAGCCCCCTTTCTCTTTCTAGTGGAGTTTACCCCCCCATCTCTTTTGTATGGTCGGTCTACAGTAGTGATGTACTTTATTAATGATATATTGAGTATGATTACCAATTACAATATAGGCACACCGACCTTTTAACAATCCAGGCTCCATGGTCTAATAATCACATGGGCACTCTGGCCTCAAAACATATTTACAAAGGCATTATGGCCCAAAGTATCCTAGCTCACTAGCCTATATGTACATTACAACTAGGGCTCAACCTGAGGTATTACATTCCCCTCGCCCTTATTTATGCACTATCCTTAGTGCATTATATACATGTGCATTCAAAATTATTTAGAAAACTCCATGCCTTTGCTATTGGAAGCTTTTTGTCTTTCTGGTGTTCTTTTTCCAAGCACTTGATTCATCTTTTCATACTTCAGTTGGAAGTCTCTTTCTCTATTCCATAGATTTATTTTAGGAAATAATTCTTCTCACTGTGACATTATTGAGCTACCTCCTCCTTTTTGCACACACCCTTCTAGGCTCAGGCATCCTTTGACTGATACATAGTCCTTCAACGATCCATCTTTCCAAGGCTTTCACACACAAGAAGAGCACCAACTCATTACCAGATCCCCACTATCTGCAATTTAAGACTCCAATGTCCCAATGGTATCCATTCTTCCTAAGCATCCCAACTTCAATAATCATCATCTCATATGTGTCACACACATACAATAATCGTGAGATAATAATATATCAATTTCATGTATAAATTCAAATATATTTCATAAGGAAAATTCAACTTTTTCCCAAAATATAAAATTTTGTCTCATAATTTTCTTGGTTGTTGCAATAGTATGTAGCAGTCTTTATTATGGATTTTTGCAGCTCCATATTTGAGACCATTTTTTTTTTTTTTGCAATGTTGTCATCTTGCATTCAACCAACAGATTATTAGTATTTCATGTACAATATACTTTCATTGCAATATGTACCAAAATCTTAAAAAGTGATCTTAGAATTGTCTACACTTAACAATTAAATCACAACTATCAAACAATTTATTAAATAGAATGAATTATCATTCTCTGCATAGGAATTTTCAGCCATTAGGCTTTTCATTCTTTCATTATCGTTATTTTTTATTACTTTATTTCTTGAACATAAATTTTTTGTAGTCAATTCTCATGTGACTACTTGACTTGCAACTTTCTTGTTGCACTGTCTAACCTCCCATGAAATGTTCTCAACTTCATGAGTTAGTAAGAACTGTGACATTTCAGTTGTTAGCATACTCATTTTCGTTCGATAACATATATTCTTGCATGCACAAAAACACATTCAACAAATGCATTCAAGCATAACAATTTTGTCATGCATAAGTGCAACTCTACCACTTACTATGCATGAGTGCAACTCTCAATGCATATATATTCAATGCACCTTTGCATTGATTTTCATAATGCTCTATATCTAATTCATGTATCTAACCATTGGTAAATTGGAAAGTTTGACCAATTCCTTGACACATTTTCCATACACTTCCTATTTCCTGCTCAACTATTTGGATGCCTTCCTTTTCGCCCCTAACACTACACAAAGACCATAATTATGTGGTGTTCATTAGTGTTAGCAAAAAGGTTGCAGTCCAAATATTATTTATAAGTGGGAATTTCATTGGATATTTGTGTGGTACATAACATTTCCATAACCAACCATGTCATGGTCTCATACATGACTAGTATTTTTGGCATCCATTCATATAACATGGTCATACCCTTTATTGCTAGTTATTAGCTCGTAACCAAATTAACATGACATGCTACTATGTCATTGTATGCATTCAAAACCTAAGAAGCTTTGATAATTATTACAAGCCTCCATCCTTTACCACACCTAGTGGTATATTATTCCCATTAATGCATTCAAATAATACAATAATGTGATAAAATAAACTCTGGCTAAGGAAATTCTTACCAAAATTTCCTTTAGCAATTATGCAATAAAATTACATAAAACTCATACCTGCATAGTTTCCATTGAATAAATTTAATGCTACCTAGCTAATTGGTAACAATAGAAGCTCTCAAGCCTCTATTATAAGCCTTATAATCCACACTTCAACTTTATGTTGCTTCCTTCTATATGAAGGAACATTATTAGTAGTACTTGCAGCCATGCAATAATTATCTCTTTCATGGCACAGCAACCATCATTAACAACTTCATAATCATATATGTAACAATAAACTACTCCTAGTCAACATCATGTTATATATATATATATTAACAAATCTACATTTATTACAACATATCTATATGCACTAATACTGCATCACTAGCATGTTCATGAATGCATATGCATTCCATTTTCATGTACTATGTATGGCTCTCCAACAAGCCATAAGATAATTGTTGCTATAATAATTGCATCAACCTCTTTCTTCATGTACCACTTTTCTTTGTTGTTCCTAGAAGACCTCAATTCTTCCTGGATTCATGTATCATTTGTTCTCTTACTGAGCACTTTTCCATCTAAACCACTATTGATCATTTTTATATTTGCATCCATATAATATGTTGATATTAACTTCATCCTTATTTATTTCTTGGATCCATCAGACCAAACACATGCATGACCAAATTACATTTCCATCCATGCTCTCATATTGACTTTATATCTTCAACTTCAATTTACTCTTCTGGACCAAATTGGTTCATCATTTCCTTGATTTAACAAATCATCCCTTGTAGTTTCTTGCACCATTCTCTTCTCTTTTCTTAGCCACCCAACCTCAAGCATGACCTACATAGTCATTTCTATAGCATGTTGCAATGCTACTCAAATGTCTCTTTTTTCAATTGAGATGGGTTCTCCTTAGATTTTATTCATTTTGCAATTTATACCAAGCATAGAATCATTTTTCTTCTTCATGGTTCCCTATTGGCTTCTTTAAAAAAACAAATCACCTCCATGCTTGAATCCTTTTGGATTGACATCCCAATGTACCTTGTAAATGCACTCATTCCTTTGGAATGTAATCAACATTCTTTTTTCATTGTTGTCACGGGTCCTCAAACGTTGCAGAAGACTCTATATAACCTAGTAGCCATCTAATGGTACCTTTCGACTATCTTAAATTACTCATGAACTTCATCCAGTCTCTAATGCACTTAGCTTTGTGTAATTCCTCTACTAGTAGTTTGATTGCATCATTCGAGACCCAATCTGTAGACAATATATTTATTTATGCATATGTTGGCACTCTTTACTTATATCCACCTTCATTTATTCACCCTTGAAGTGGTGATATTCATACCATGCTTCCACTGCACTACTCTGATAACCATGATGGAAGTACTACCCCCAAACTATTTGATTGTTACTTGGAGATGTTATCCTTATCTTCAAGAATAAACTATGCCTTCCTTTATTAAAAGACTGACATCTTGACATATCAATCCTTTTTGAAATATTTTTCCCTTAATTTCCTGCCTTATCTGTACATTGGCTTCTTTGGGAGTGAATGGACTTTCACTATTTCATTCACTATATGATCTACTCTCATGCCCATATTCCATTGATAACTTTGATTAACATGAGTGGATTTCCTGTAGTGGCTTCCCAAGAATTTATGGTTTCACCCAGACTCATACCCTAACATTCTTCAGTCTTGACCTTTGATTATCTTGTGAGTTACTCTTGAAATAGCATTCAGTTCTTCAAGTTCCTCTCCTCATTCTTGATACCAGTTATAGACTCTCTCATATTATATAAACATCCATATTCCCATTCTTTGCATCACCATATGAACCTATGATATATGCATTATCATCTATTGCAGACGGTTTTTCGACCTAACATCCCCATATGATATGAATAATTGTCATCTGGAATTATTTTTCCAATCATAGTTCTATTGAAAGTCCCTTATATTACTCATTGAGTAAAGTCATCTTCGATTGGTAGGTTCCTCAAACATTCATTCCCCATTTTGAATAACTAACCCTGTCTTGTTCCCCATACCTGAAGATACCAATTTGATAAAGACAATTTTCTATGATTTATCATCAACCTTAATCTTTGTTTTCAACACATTTATTATATAAGATAAAAATTCTAAAAAAAATGGTTAAAGAAAGTAGATAATTATGGTAACATATGCACAAGTTTTCCCTTTTATGGTCATCAAAAATCTTCTTTCTGAATTCTTGTGAATTTTGTTGCTTATCTCGCAATTCTAGGTGATTACATGGACTCTTCAGTACAATACCTTTCCAATGATTACTTTCTTCCTCAATTATCAGTTTTGAGCATAGATTTATAGTCATTTGATTATTACCAAAAAACTTATTTTGATCACCTTTCAACCTTGTGCAACTCTAAACTATGCTTAAGCATCCTTACACTTGCTTCTTTGGAAATTTGACAGGAGCTCAATTGGGTTTCTTCATGACCATATGTTGGACATTTTGGCCAATTTTTATCTTCATTTGAACTCGAGGTTGTTAAATACATCCTACTGAAGTTTCAGGCCAATTAGTATTTTTAGCCATGAATGATACAAGTACCTTCTACCCCCTCCTGTGAATTTTTTTTATGTGCCCATATTTCTAATTTATCTCTATGACTGTGTTTTATGGCTCAATATTTTTCCATAGACTGCTCATGTGCCTCAATCTGATTCTTGAGTAGGAAGTTATGGCCTTCAGTATTTAACTAGGGCTTAAAATTTACTCTCCATTGTTCAGTTTGTAAATCACTCATCCTAACTCTGTTTGACAAATGGGATACACCGTTAGAAATATATCGTCGAGATATTTAATTTGAGATAAAAATAAAATGAAACTACACCTTGGGTGCTCTATTTTTGAGTAGCGAAAATCGTTGTTTAGGGGCTCAAAAATTCCCTGTAAAAACATAACCTGGAAAACACTGAAACTTTCTAATGCAGGAGCATCGTCAGGGTCGTCAACAAGCACACGTGGCAGGAAATTTCAATGCTCGAGAATCATTTCGGAATCTCAAACGTCGGAAGTTACTGCGAATCCTTTGGGGAGATGATGAAGAACAGAAGAAGATCAAACACTTGGAGGTGGAATGATCATGAGTGATCAGGGAGTTTCACCCCGAGTCTTGAATGTAACTGAACTGAGGTAGTATTTAGGTTTTCAGTTTTTGAAGTAGATGAGTAGTCGGGGGGAACCCTAAGGACCCTCTGAGATAAATAGGGGTTTTGTATGCCCAAATGAGGCTGCTACGAGTTAGTAGGAATTTTCTGAGTTTTAAGTTATTGTTTTGATATTAGTTGTAGCCATTTACTTTTGAATGAATATGAAAGAGGAAAATTGACCCAAATGCATAGTATTGTTATTGTTTGCAATTATCTGTTATTGTGTTTTCATAAATGAATGAATTTCATTATGAATGGATGAAACTGTGAATGTTAGTATAAGTTTCAATTGTTTCTCTTATGTTGAGTGAGTGCAATGTGTGCACATCAAATGCAAGGAGTGCATTGACGAAATCTGTTTTGATTCCAAAGCTCAGAAGAGATAACATGAAAGTTTCCCTTTGCAAGGAGTGCAAAGAAATTGTTGCAAGGCGTCCATAGTCATCTGCAAGAACCAAGTCTTTTGTAGGAATTCGCTGCAAAGAGTGCATAGATCCAGAATTCAACTAAGTGTCGAAAGGACTTTGTAAGATTCAAAGGAGTAGAAATCGAGAAAGATCAAAAGGGATAACGCCTTTCAAAAGTGCAGACAAGGTCTAAGAAACAGACTCGTGGGAGGAACAAAGGTCGAAGACTTTGAATACCTAAAAATCTTCTAAGTCAGAAGAATTCGTAACTCAAGAAGGGGAGTGACAACTACCGTCAGATCAACTGTATAGGAAGAGATCTGGCTATCAAATATTGCATCCATATGCTCATAAGAATGCGCAGAGGGGGATCAGATATGGAACGCTAGATCTAAGCACGGGGACCAACAATCGTTGGATCCAGAGGTAAGTGCATGAATTTTAACGTTCTAGAAGTGCACGGGGTAAGAAAACTTGCGAAATCCAAGTTCGTGATTCAATCGCAACCGATTGATCACGGAGGGATCTAGACCGTCGATCTGAGGCAATCGCAGAATTGGGAATCGGGAGAAGGGAGGTGCACAGTCTTCAAACTACCCGAATGGTGAAATCCCGATTTGAAAGAGAGGAGATCTGGACCGTTGGATCACGGTTCACGTAGATCATCGATATGATGTGAGCGGAATTT
>JASDQU010244000.1:125015-153072 GCA_032191745.1 Picea mariana | reverse complement strand
GCTGTAATACCAATTGTTGATACTAAGAGGGGGGTGAATCAGTATCAAGTACAATTTAAAACCTTTTTCAACTTATACTTAAACCATTCAACTATATCCAATGAGAAATGAACAATACTATAAGAGTTACACCAATACACCACAATACACCATGCATAATATATGAAAAATAATCAATAGTTATTGTTCAAGGGAAGTAATGACTTCCAAAGGTAGCTACAGCTTCCAAATGTAAAGGGAAGGATAAACCTTCAAGAGGAAGATACAATCCTCCAATATAAAGAGGTATTTGAACTCTCCATCCTTTCCCCTTCCTTCAACCCAAGAATATATGAAAGATAATAAAACTTTACATTAAATCATCACCATCAACCAATCATCACATAGAACCCGATAATGCTTCCTGAGACTTCTTCAATTTCTGCAATTCTTAAATTCTTGGAGTACTCTGATCTTGTAGATAATATTGTTCAATTTATTCTCTGAAAATCCTCCAATTTTCACTCCTTGAATCCTCCCCAAAAAGAGATTATAGAAAGAATGGTAGAATTTATTCAATTTTGGTCTATTCAGAAGACCCAACTTGTACAACATGCCCCACGCTCAATATTTAACATCCAATTCTAAAACTCACAAAAAAAAAACTATAGTCTGTACTCTTTCCAATGGAAGTGGTCCCACTTCATTTGGATTTGGTATGAATAAGTTATGACTATTTTACCCAGAACACCTGTTTATTGAGTAGCTTCAGGACTGGTCACAAACCCTATCTTCCACAGAGTGTATCTCCATAATTATAACAAATCAAGAGATGAAATTTTTACCAGAGGTACCTTGATATGTCTTCTCAATACCATATCGATTTCACCATATTAATCATTCTATAAAAAATGTTATGGAAAAAATGGTAAGATGACCTGAAAAATAACATACCTTAGAACACATCATCAAAAGACTTCATCCTCCCTTGAAATCCAACCTTCTTTTACTTCTTATTCCCTCTAAAACTTGACTTGTATAAAATGAATGTATAATGATGTTTATTTATACCATTTATGTCAATTCCTTTTGACATTAGGGCTGACCTGACACTTTCTTATTTTGTAATTCTTTTCTTTAATTATCTTCAGGGCCTACATGTACAATTCACTTTGTCATCTTCAAAAATTCATTTCTCCTCAACCATGAGGATCCATGTGACGTGCCACATACCACTCGAAACAAAATGATGTATGCTATCCATCCATGGGTGTTGTATTTGCATGTGCATTTTCCTTCATGTCCAAATACTTTCATCAATCTTGCGGTGCAAAACCCATGACTAGGGTTGACATCAATGACAACAACCAATCTTCCAATAGTGTTGCCCCAATAGATAAGGGCACCATAGATCAACGACATGTAGAATAGACAAAATTTTCTTTTCTTAGATTGATTTGCCTAGATTTATTTTAGATATTTTCTTTCCAGTAAAGGCCAAAGGTCGATGCTCTTGCATAAGGACAACACTAGTTACTTTCCTTGAAGCATCACATTCCAAGAAAAAGGTCTTTGTGAAATTAGGAAGGGATAGGACTGGAGTGGTGCACATGGCCATATTCAAGGTTTGAAAAGCTTGAGCATCTATTGGAGTCCAAGTGAAAGAGTTCTTTTTTATAAGTGCAGTGAGAGGTGATGCAATCTTTCCATAATTCTTAACAATCTTGCGATAATAACCTGTTAGGCCTAGAAATCCACACAAGCTCTTGAGATTCTTTAAGTGAGTCCAGTCTTGCATAGCTTCAATATTTTTAGGATCCACCTTGATGCCATACTTGCCAATCAGATGACCCAAGTACTCGACTTCTGAGGTTCCAAAAGCACATTTAGACTGTTTCAGGAAAAGTTGGTGTTGAGAGAGTACATGGAGAACTCGATCCACATGAGCAAGATGGTCAGTCTAGGTTTTGCTATATATGAGGATATCATCAAAGAAAAATAAGACAAAATGATGGAGAAAATGATGGAAGACATGATTCATTAGGCTTTGGAAGGTGGAGGGGGCATTACACAAGACAAAGGGCATGACCAAAAAATCATAGTGTCCCTCATGAGTTCTAAAGGCAGTCTTGGGAATGCCTGCCCCTTTCATATGTATCTGGTGGTAGCCAGAATGAATATCAAGTTTAGTAAATAACTGGGCACCACTCAATTCATCCAAGAGGTCATCAATGATAGGAATGGGAAATTTGTCTTTAATGGTAAGTTTGTTGAGGGCACGGAACTCAAGACACATTCGTCAAGAACCTTATTTTTTTAGGACCATGACCACATGAGAAGAGTAGGGGCTCATACTAGGGTGGATAATGCCTACGTTAAGGAGTTCCTTGACCATTTTATCAATTTCATTTTTTTTGGAAAAGGGGTGATGATACAAACAGATATTGGGAGGAAGGCTTCTTGGTACAAGTGGAATGGAATGATCATGAACACCACAGGAAGGAGAGAGTGTCTCTGTTGCTTCTATGGCATGGAGTTGGACAATAACACCAGAATGACCTTTTCTGAGCATATTTTCCATGCGATGGGAACTAATGATCTCATGTGAACCAACGGTGATTCCTTGGAACTTATATTGTTGGCCCTCCTGGTTGAATTTCATGGTTAATTCCTAAAAATCCATGAGAATGGGACCCAACGTCCTTAGCTAGTATACACCCAACACAATGTCACAACCGCCCATGTCGACAGAAAACATATGAGATTTCAGGTGGTAGTCACCGATTTGGAGATGCACATTTTCACAATGACCTCCACATTTCATAGAGCCACCATTGGCAATCATGATTTGGAAATTATTGACTGCATGGATGTAGCAATGAGTTTCTTGGGCAATGTGGTGATGAATAAAATTATGGGTGCTTCCACTATCAACTAGAATGATGACCTTCCTATGCTTGATGTAACTGATTAGCTTGAGGGTTTGGGGAGCATAGAAGCTAGTTAGAGAATTTAGGGAAATGACTGGTTCTACTTCGGGAGGGTCTGAGGGAGGGGTTATTTCAGTGGTTTTAGGTGACTCAAACACAAGGGGAGTTTCAACATCCTCTTATGAAATATCCTCCGAGATGGCCATAAAAATATTTTGTTCCTTACACTTGTGGCCTGAGAAATATTTTTCATCACAATTATATTAAAGGCCTTTGAGTTGGCGTTCAACCATTTCATCCCTTGTTAATTTTTGGATCTTTAGAGGAGTGGAGGGAGTACTGGGATTTACTGATTTAGTGCGAGGGATAAAGGAGCGTTTCTGGTTCTGAGAAGATATAACCTGTTATGCTTCGTTATCTCTTTTAGTAGCCTCCACCAACTCTAATTCCAAGCCGTGGGGACATGGGTCTGAATCTCATCCTTGAGGCCACTGATAAAACCTCTCAGAAAAAGTCATCAAACATGCCCTCTGTCCGAAAATCCAAGCGCTTAAAAGAGGCTATAAAATCTTCTATTGTGCCTGATTGTTTCAACTTTTTCAAACAACCCAAATGGTTGGTGTCAGTGTCAAAGCATTCATAAAGCTATGTCACAAAGTGTGTCCAAGGAATATACCCTTGACGAGAAGCTTTTCTCCATTGCCACCACTGCCAATGTTCTTGATCTAGTGTAACGACCCTCCTCATTACGACAACCATTCTAGTAACATGTGCAAATTTTTTTTATTTTTTTTTTGAGTGTGTGCGCACGTGTAGAAGTAACAACACACCTAACTATGCGACACCCTGGACAACTGACAAGACGCAACCACGATGTTCATCAAAAGAAGACTAAAGGCACACGAAGAGTAACTGCAAACAATATACAACCATAGGCATAAGGTGCACAACACAAATATTTAGCGACAAAAGTAAAACTGATCACTAAATACGACTGACCTCCCGCCCGTCCTACCCTGCAAGGTTAGGACCTACAAGACACATAATCAACGCTCAAGCCCTGGTTCCCATCGATTTTAACCATTTAAGGTCTCAGGGCTGGCGACTGTTCTGAGGAGCATGGAGGTGTCTACATCCCACCTGACACAACACACCAAGCAACTAACTGAATACAATCAAGTACAACGTAATTAAGAAGAACAATACGCCCCTTACGGATGGCGCGTGATAAGAGGACTTCGACCACGAACACCCAAGTTCAACATTAAATTTAAAGGACTTCAGCCCTCATTTACTAACTCCTAGTAATTTATTGCACGTAAACCCAGGACATTCCACCACATGGTTTATCAATAGCAATAATTTACACTAACATTGCACGAAGATAACCATATCAGTACATGCCTAAATACAATAATATTTTAATCAGACAATGTTCACAATTTCGATGATATCACTCTAACATTGCAATTAATTGATATGGCATGAACAATACAATTACAATTTCAAGAACAAAATATCACAGGTACAAAATTTATAAATCATTGTTCATATCAGTAAAATTTTAGTAACCTTCCACTAAGGGACAGTACCCTTACCCTATTGTAAATATACCATACTTAACATCATATTTGTAACTAAAGTAACTAGTAACATCATAATCAAGACCACATATATAATAAGTACAATGTTTAAACATGACAACGGTTTAAGGCAATATCATTTAAAGATGACCTCATAATGATGAGTATCATCCTTTTTCAAATGACAAGGTAACGTCATAGTTATAAACAACCTCATATTGTAATTAACCATATAACATCATACTTAGAATTTCAACCTAATTATAGATAACATCATAATGGAAATTTTCAAATAACATCATACCTAGAATTGGCAATACGTATTAAGACCATCTCTAAAATTGCAAAAATGGCAGGAATGGAAAATGACGAATTAACAAATATAAATGACCATACTTATAAGTAACAAAAATTAACCGGGGGCCATATATAGAAATTACATCATGTTACCAATTAAAGGTGACATTAAAACCTACAACGTTACCACCCTAAAGTAAAGGCAATTGAACAACCCAACTGTAGCGATGATACTAAAATGCCGGTAAAAGAATAATAGCAATTTATTCAACAATGATGTTATAACAATTTAATAATTATCAATTAATAAACTGTTGTAGGCGCAGTCCCAATTAAGAAACGCAACTGTAATTAATGGATAGCATTAAGCATGGTAGATTAGTAATGTTACCCTAATGTATGGCATTAAGAACTATCAAGAATGCATACCCAATGGAAAACGCCCCTGTATTAAAGCCCCTGATTGAGGAATCGCGACCCAACAATGAGCAGACCCCACTACATAATCGAGATGTATTGGAAGTCAGATTGCCTTCTGACTGCTATTAGATTTTCATTGTCATATAACGTAGACCCCACTAACTAAATTGAAATGTAAACAGATTCGAATGCGTTCAGATTGCATCAGTTTTGTAATGACATTGAAAAACGCAGAACCCCAATAACTGAATTGGAAATGTAAGGATTCGATTGGCACATGGATTTCCAGTTGTATTGTCAATGAAAAAAAATGTAGAACCCCAACGATTAAAAGGAAATGTAAGGAAAGCACACTGATTTCCAGTTGTATTGCTGTTGAAAAATGCAGAACCCCAATAATTAAATGGAAACGTGAGGAAATCGATTGGCACACAGATTACCAGTTTGTAATGTCAATGAAAAACGAAGAACCCTAGTAATAGTAAACAATTACGCCCAACAGTGGCAAGAACGCCGAGTACAGATGCCAAAACGCCCCGTAATGATGCTAAATGCCCCAATAACAGTGGCCAAAAAAAAAAAACGCCCGGACACAGAGCAAAAACGCCCCAAATTCGTGATCAGAATGACCAATGTGAAATTGCTGATGATGGAAGGCTCTCTGTACAATATAAATTTGACCAATGATGGAATCTCACCGTGTAATACAAAATCGACCATCATCCCAACAAAAACGCACTGTATCAAGTGCAGTCCGTGGAGATAACATTATCCAAGCCATAACAAAGGCCCATAAACAATGCGAACGCCCATAGAGGAAATGCTAAACGTGTATAACCAAAACACCCAACAAGAATGGCTCAAAGTGCATAGTAAAATACCGAATAAGGATGCTCGTTGGGTAAAGAAGGACGCCTGTAATAATAGTGGCTAAAAACACCCCATACACAGTGGGAGGACGAAATAAGGATGCTCGTTTTGATGTGAGCGAAGACCCAGACACACGGAGGTAACCACCAATACATACAAGGAAAGCCCCTTTAAAAACTCCCCAAACAAAAAATGTGAAACCCAACTCATTCAACCATGTAAAACGCAAACCAAAAACGCATTGCGAGACTAATCGAACTGCCAAGATAAAAAGAACTGCCAGGCCAAAACGATTGCCAGAAGGTAAACAATTGCCAAGAGCAAAAATAAATTGACGGAGGTATTCCAGAGATAAACAATTTTCGTTCAGTAACCATTAAATAAGACGAATCACCAGAACCAATTTAACGCTAACCATTTATAAAACAAATTGCCGGGAACAAGTTTTTCAACAAGACATCATGAGCATATTAACACTAACCATTTATAAACAATTTCACCATAATTAAAATCATATCGTTGCCACTCGCCCGCTTCGGAAGACGTCCCACGCTCCGTGCCGCGTCCGCTCTCCTTACCGCTCCCACTCGCCGATCGCAGAAAGCTCACCGGTACCTCCCAGCCAAACGCTAGGGGTACTCTGCTTCCCCCTTAGCCCCCCGAGACACAAAGGGGCCACACAAGAACCAGAGATAGGCTAGCGTCTCAGCTCGCCTCCACGGCTGAGCTACCACTCCAACACAGCTGAGATAAACCCAACTCCACACAAGCAACCCATCAAGCCACAACTCGACAGCATAACGTTACGCTGACCTTTCTCCCTTTCTTCCTTCCTTTCCCCTCCTTTTATAGAATTTTGAGACTGACCTAAATTCCTAAATCATTAATTAATTAATTTTTAATGACAACCCTCTCAACGTTCTCCGCCATCCAAGTGTCACTCATCCCTATGGTTCTCCAAAATTAATTTCTTTTTAATATTTAAAAGACTCCATTCCCTCACTTCCTCAAAAATCACTCCTTAAGTTACTCCTTAAATTACTCCTTAATCACCCCTTAATTTACTCCTTAAATTACTCCTTAATCACTCCTTAAATTACTCCTTAAATTACTCCTTAATCACTTCTTAAATTACTCCTTAATCACTCCTTAAATTACTCCTTAATTTACTCCTTAAATTTCTTTAATTTTATTATTTAATTCTCTCTTGTTATTTTTATTTATTTATTTATTTTTTCCAAAAGATAAAAGCGGTTTTTAATCTTTTCAATATATTTTTAAATCCCTAGTTTTTATACTCCCACACTTTAATACATTTTGTTTCTTCTTTATCATTTAAAGGCCATGGGTTTCACTTAATTTAATTCCCCCATTACTTTACCCCCTTTATTTTTAGAAGACTTTAATTAACACCTAGGAGGGTTTTAGTTTACGCCCTAGGTTTATTTTTGTAGAATCTTTTCATAGGGCTGGTCAATTTATCTTAGAGATGTTTTAATTCAGGTTTTGCTTTGAGCAGGGCAACAATTTAATTAGGGGAGTCGTTTTTAAGAATTTTATCAGGCATAAAGGTTTTAGGGTCCTCTAAGTTGTCTCATCATCATCATCCATGCGACGTGCCCTTTAGGACACACTACGTGCTCCAAGGGTGCCACTCGCTAGGAATTTTTCAGCTTCAGTATGTGGAGGTGGGTCAGATAAAGGGTTATCTATAGGGATATGCATCTTGGTGCAGAGCATCAAAATGATAGATTCAAGCTGGGTAGCCAGGTCTTGTTTGATTTCCTCCATTAAGGACTGCCTGGTTGTATTTATGGCGGTAACATTGGCACTGAGTTGTTTCACTTCTTGTTGGGTCTCGGTGAAATTAGATTGCAAGGTATTGAAGCGAGATTCTTAGTCTTGGCTACGGGTATGGACCATGATGATGAGGGAACCAGAATAGGGTGGGTTGGGTCAAACAATTTGCTTAAAAATGATATGGATGAATGTGATAAGGGTGAAGAGATGAATCCAATGGAATAGGTCTCAAAAAATGGTGCAAAAATTTCCAGACTTAACCAGGAAGAAATGTGTAATGATTTGACAACCCGAACACAGTTGCGCGACAATAGATCTTGTCTATTTTAATTTGTTTATGTTTATTTCCCCAAGGGTTAGGTATTCAAGGTTTCTACAGACAAGCGTTTTCCTTATTCTATAGCTCTTTTATATACATGCAGGGTTCAACAGTAGTACTTAGACCAATATCTCAGGGCACTAACTAAGGAGGCTAGACCGTGCCCTTAGCCGTACTACCCGACTACCCAGGTACTAGAGAGTATCTTCCTGAGTGTTGTTCTTGGTGGAACTATAGCAGTCAGGTGGCTGATCGGTTTATCTAAAGAGAGATTTAGGTAATCTAGGTCGATCTGTACACAGGTGTTGTTTGATGTGCTACCACTCGAAGGGGTACCAACAGGGGTTACAAGGGTGGCCAACAGATGTGTGCTTAAGTACCACTTGTATTTCCTGTTTGTATGAATCCATCAACTGTGGGTTTATGCACGTAAAGATAGATCTTCATGTCTTAAAGACATCGGAATACGTCTTTACCTTGAAAAAAAAATTAACCCACAATTTTTGTAGAGGAAAGTTCTCTGATACCACTTGTAATATACCAGATATAAAAAGTATGCAGAACATAAATAAAATGATAGAAATGGAAGAATAACCAAAATGTAACCAGAACAATCACCACAATAACACTAAAATGATATAAGAATAACAACATAAATAACACTTTGATTCCGAGACCAATGTTCACGGGCCTCTTCGAGGGGGAAACCTCCAGTCGAGAAGAGCTCTATTACAATAATATCCAAGATAGGGTTCTCATACCCTCGAATCCTATTTATACTAAATATGTATATCAAAAGAATCATCTAGAGGAAGATCCTTCTAGAAGCGGAAGCTTCTATTAGGTCTTCTTACATTTGACATATTCTATTTTATTGCAAGGCCTTATTAATGTTGACCTTTATTACATCAGAATATATTGTTGTACCTATGTGTGGGTTAGGACCCTAACAAAATGTTTTTTCATGAGATAATGTAAAAGTTAAAGAACAAAGTATCATAATTGAACATATGAGTACATTAAAAAAACACTTTAAATTATGGTTATTACCTTATATGTGTTAAGCAGGAATAAGAAGCTTGATCTTTGCTTTGACGTCGGGAGTTTGATTTGGACGATCTAAGAAGCTAGGAATTTTCTTGTTAGGTAAATAATGATATTTTTTTTTATTAAGACCATCAGATCAACGGATGAATAAACCCCCTCCTCATCAACAGAATCATGATCAACATGGCCTGCGGACTACATACAATTTCAACAAAAATAATGTTATTTCAATAAAATTATATATGAAAATAATAAAAATAACGTAAAATGAAAGTGGAAATTGATAATCATTTACATGTTTTGCAGCTATGCCTTTTCCACGATCATCCTTCCACATTATAATATAATTAGAACACCCAAATATTTAAAAAATTGTTAATAATAACAAAAAAACAATGTTAAAGATAATATTTACAAGAATGCTAAAGATAATAAAAAAATCTAATGCAATAAGTAGAGGTTTCTTAAAGAGGTGTTGCATAAGAACCTAACCTGAACACTATTAGTCAATGTTTCTATTTGATTCAAATGGTGATCCACTAATAACTCTTTCCTGGAAGATATTTTTTTTATTGCACACAGGACGATGTGATTCTCTTCATGTCCCTCATATATGCAATTCGGTTGTTTGTTTGTTGTCCCGGGTTGTGTGATTTTTATAAACCCTGCGATATTGCTAGAAGATTTAGTTCTTCCATCAATATAGATAGTCACTCCCTTATTTTTATCCTTGTTTATTGGTCGTATATAATTTGCGGCGAGTGCATATCTCTGCATACTTTGTATGTACCGGACCAGCCACATACAATCGTTATAATTGTAACATGGTCCGACATAGTCCATCAATTTACTTAATGTATTGTATTTTACAATTATTCCATGCATGGAAAATAGCCCCAAGCCATGCAGGGCGGATGGTGCAATGCGATATGTCCTATTGTTTACAACAAAGTCAACATCTATATGAGGTAGTTTCTTAGGTACCCATTGCTTCATCAGATGCTTATACCTGAGTGGAACCTCTATGTCTCCTATGCCCTCATCATCATAAGAGAACGATCCTCCTTCGGTAAGAAACAATTTTGTGCGTCTACAAAATTTTATTCTGACTTTTTCACCTATGGTCCTTGTTTGCTTATCATATCTACTAGATGTAGTCACATTTTTAGCCTCTATTTGTCCTAAGATTTCCTCACTTGATGAATAAATATATGACAAATACATGTTTGGTTGTACCTTCATTTGCATGTGCACGTGTAGTTAGTTAGTAGTCCATCATCATCCTAGTTCTATTTCATGAACATTTTTTTCTATACTCAAAGTTCTAAATAAAAATTTTATATCTTTAGTTTTGGATGCACAATTAGACTAGGGTGGAATTACCAATATTAGTGGTCAACCACATAATTTAATGTGACATCCCTTTTGATTTTGGACATATTAAGGACATATTAATGTTATAAAACTAAGGATAGGATAAATTTATCATCTGGATCTAAGAAAAAAATAGTAGTAAGATTGTTGTTTCTTGGATTTATGCAAATTAGAATTATTATAAGAAATGTCTATTGAAGATGAGGGTCAATGATATGGAGTAAGAAATACAACCATTAGTTGGTGTGTTGCAAATCTTGGGTTCTTTAGTTGGAAATATGTCTAAGGCAAGCCAAGAGTAGAACTATACAAATATTAGTTTTGTTCAATACAAGAGTAGAACTATACAAATATTAGTTTTGTTCAACCCAAGAGTAGAACTATACAAATATTAGTTTTGTTCAATCCAAGTTGAATAATAAGTTAGTTATGGAGATGGTTAGCAATAGTGAAACCCACATTTTTATGTAGGAAGTAGTGGTTGTTGAAATCAATGTGCAGTTGAAATTGGTGCAGTATTTTTTCAAAGCAGTAAGATATAGTAGTTAGTTGACATAAACATGTAGTTAGTTATTTTTTATGCCCTCAGGAGAAATTGGCCAAGAGTACCCAAAATGGCTTGGGATGCAAATTGCAACTGGGCATAAAACAAATATCAAGAATTGGATTGAAAAACTGTCCACTCTGATGGATTACTGGGATAGGATTTCAGCTAGAGCACCCCTCACTCCTGGGTGCCATGCCTCAGAAGTTGCTTTACTCATTGATTTTGACAACTAGTGTTTTGCTCAGTTTGAAGCAATGTAAAATTTGGATTAAGGGGTCCAATTTATGAAACCAAGCCTCTAGAGAGGCTGGATAATTTGGTCACCTAGTCCATGCCTAAACAATCTTGCATCATCTCATAGAACTAAAAAATGTTTCTCTGTTAGTCTTTTATGGCTTGAGTGGGAATTAGACAAGAGTCCCCGAAATGGTTTGGGATGCGACTTGCAACTGGGCATAAAATGAAAACCAAAACTCGGATTGAGGAACTGTCATCTCTGTTGGATTCCTGGAATAAGATTTTAGCTAGAGAACCCCTCACTCCCAATTCCAACTCCTTGAAAGTTGTTTTTTTCATCAATTTCGTTAACTAGGGCTTTGCTTAGTAAGAATCAATGCAACATTTGGATTTAGGGGTCCAATTTACAAAACCATGCCTTGGGAAAGGATGAAAAATGTGGTCACCTAGTCTATGCCTAAAAAAGCATTCAGAATCTCATGGATCTCAAAAATGCTGCTTCGTTAGGCTTTTATGCCCCAAGGATGAATTGCCAAGAGTCCCAAAAATGGTTTGGGATGTGACTTACAACTGGGAATTAAATGAAAACCGAGACTTAGATTGAGTAACCGTTGAGTCTGATGGATTCCTAAGATAGGATTTCAGCTAGAGCACCCCTCACTCCTGGGTGCCATGCCTCAGAAGTTGCTTTACTCATTGATTTCGAGAACTAGTGTTTTTCGCAGTTTGAAGCAAACCAACATTTGGATTAAGGGTTCCAATTTATGAAACCGTGCCTCGGGAGTGGATGGAAGATATAGTCACCTATTCCATGCTTAAACAATCTTTTAGCCTCTTATGGAACTCAAAAATGTTGCTCCGTTAGGTTTTTATGCCCTCAGGAGCAATTTACCAAGATTCCTCGAAATGGTTTATGATGTGACTTGAAACTAGGCATATAACGAAAATCAAGACTCACATTGGGGAACCGTTGACTCCGATGGATTCCTGGGACAAGATTTCATCTAGAGAACCCCTCACTCATGGGTGACATGCCTCAAAAGTTGCTTTAATCATTGATTTCGAGAACTAGTGTTTTGCTTAGTTTGAAGCAATGAAGCATTTGGATTAAGGGGCCAATTTATGAAACCATGAATCAAGAGCGGATGGATAATTTGGACACCTAGTCCATGCCTAAAAAATATTGCAACATATGACATAACTAAAAAATGTTGCTCCGTTAGTCTTTTATGCCCTGAGCGGGAATTGGCCAAGAGTCTCATAAATGGTTTGGGATGCAATTGCTACTGGGCATAAAATGAAAAACGAGACATGGATTGAGGAAGCATCATATCTCTTTTATTCCTAGCATAGGATGTTAGCTAGATCACCCCTCACTCTAGGTTCCAACCCCTCATAAGCTGTTTTTTTCATCGATTTCGGTAACTAGTTCTTTGCTTAGTAAGAAGAACTGCAACATTTGGATTTAGGGGTCCAATTTATGAAACCATGCCTCGGGAGAGGATGAAAAATATGGTCACCTATTCCATTCCTAAACAAGCATGCAAAATCTCATGCAACTCAAAAATGTTGCTCCGTTAGGCTTTTATGCCCGGAGGAGGAATTGTCAAGAGTCCCAGAAATGGTTTGGGATGCGACTTGCAACTGGGCATAAAATGAAAATCGAGACTCGTATTGAGGAACCATCGACTCCTATGGATTCCAATGATAGGATTTCAGCTAGAGCACCCCTCACTCCTGGTTGCCATGCCTCAAAAGTTGCTTTACTCATTGATTTCAAGAACTAGTGTTTTGCTCATTTTGAAGCAAACCAACATTTGGATTAAGGGGTACAATTTACAAAACCATGCCTTGGGAGAAGATGGAAAATATAGTCACCTAGTCCATGCCTAAAAAATCTTACAGCATCTCACGAAACTCAAAAATGCTGCTCCGTTAGGTTTTTATGCCCTTAGGAGAAATTGGCCAAGAGTCCCCGAAATAGTTTGGGATGCGACTTGTAACTGGGCATATAACAAATATAGAGACTTAGATTAAGGAAACATAGACTTCTATGGATTCCAGGGATATTATTTTATCTATATCACCCCTCACTCATGGGTTCCATGCCTTAGAAGTTTCTTTAATCATTGATTTCGAGAACTAGTATTTTTCTCAGTTTGAAGCAATGCAACATTTGGATTAAGGGGCCAATTTACGAAACCATGCCTCGGGAGAGGATGGGTAATTTGGCCACCTATTCCATGCCTAAAATCTCTTGCAGCATCTCACGGAACTAAAAAATTTTGCTCTGTTAGTCTTTTATGCCCTGAGCAGAAATTGGCCAAGAGTCCCCGAAATGGTTTGGAATGTGACTTGTAACTGGGCATAAAAAGAAAACCTAGACTCATATTGAGAAACCATCATCTCTGTTGGATTTCTCACATAAGATTTCAGCTAGAGCACCCCTCACTCCTGGTTCCAAACCCTCGGAAGTTGCTTTTTTCATAGATTTTGATAACTAGTGATTTGCTCAGTAAGAAGAAATGCAACATTTGGATTTAGGGGTCCAATTTACAAAACCGTGCCTCAGAAGCATATGGACAATGTGTTCAACTAATCCATGCCTAAAAAATCATGCAAAATGTCATGGAGCTGAAAAATGATGCTCCATTAGGCTTTTATGCCCGGAGGAGGAATTGCCAAGAGTCCCCGAAATGGTTTGCGATGCGACTTGCAACTGGGCATAAAATGAAAACCGAGACTCGAATTGAGGAACCATCAACTCGGATGGATTCCTGGGATAATATTTCAGCTATAACACCCCTCACTCCTGGGTTTCATGCCTCTGAAGTTTCTTTACTCATTGATTTCGAGAACTAGTGCTTTTCTCAATTTGAAGCAAACCAACACTTGGACTAAGGGGTCTAGTTGACGAAACCATGCCTCAGGAATGGATGGAAAATATAGTCAGCTATTCCATGCCTAAAAAATCTTTCATCATCTCATGGAACTCAAAAATGTTGCTCTGTTAGGTTTTTATTCCCTCGGGAGCAATCGGCCAAAAGTCCCCGAAATGGTTTGGGATGCAACTTGCAAATGGGAATATAACGAATATCGAGACTTGGATTGAGGAACTGTCGACTTTGATGGGTTTATAGGATAACATTTCATGTAGAGAACCCCTCACTCATGGGTTCCATGCCTCAAAATTTGCTTTAATCATTGATTTTGAGAACTAGTGTTTTTATGAGTTTGAAGCAATGCATCATTTGGATTAAGGGGCCAATTTACGAAACCATGCCTCGGGAGCAGATGGATAATTTAGTCACCTATTCCATGCCTAAAAAATCTTGCAGCATCTCATGGAAATCAAAATTATTGCTCTGTTAGTCTTTATGCCCTGAGCGGGAATTGGCCAAGAGTCCCCGAAAATGGTTTGGGATGCGACTTGCAACTAGGCATAAAACGAAAACTGAGTCTCAGATTGAGGAACCATCGTCTGTATTGGATTCTTGGCATAGGATTTTGGCTAGAGCACCCCTCACTCCCATTTCCAACCCCTTGAAAGTTGTGTTTTTCATTGATTTTGATAACTAGTGCTTTGCTTAGTAAGAAGCAATGCAACATTTGGATCTAGGGGTCCAATTTGCAAAACCATGTCTCGGGAGTGGATGAAAAATGTGGTCACCTATTCCATGCCTAAACAATCATGCAAAATATCATGGAGGGAAAAAATGTAACTCCATTAGGATTTTATTCTTGGAGGAGGAATTACCAAGAGCCCCCAAAATGGTTTGGGATGCGACTTGCAACTGGGCATAAAACAAAAACCGAGACTCGGATTGAGGAACCGTAGACTTCGATGGATTCCTGGGATAAGATTTTAGCTAGATCGCTCCTCACTCCTGGGTGCCATGCCTCAGAAGTTTCTTTACTCATTGATTTCAAGAACTAATGTTTTTCTCAGTTTGAAGCAAACCAACGCTTGGATTAAGGGGTCCAATTTACAAAGCCATGCCTTAGGAGAGGATGGAAAATATAGTCACATATTACATGCCTAAACAATCTTGCAGCATCTCATGAAACTCAAAAATGTTTCTTCGTTAGTTTATGCCCTCAGGAGAAATTGTCCGAGAGTCCTTGAAATGATTTATGATGCGACTTGCAACTTGTCATATAATGAATATCGAGACATGGATTGAGGAACCGTCAAATTTGATGGATTCATGGGATAGGATTTCATCTATACCACCCCTCAATCACGGGTGCCATACCTCAGAAGTTGCTTTCATCATTGATTTTGAGAACTAGTGTTTTGCTCAGTTTGAAGCAATGAAACATTTGGATTAAGGGGCCAATTTATGAAACCATGCCTCGAGAAAGGATGGATAATTTGGTCACCTAGTCCATGCCTAAAAAATCTTGCAACATCTCATGGAACAAAAATGTTTCTCCATTAGGCTTTTATGCCATTAGCACGAATTGGCCAAGAGTCCCTGAAATGGTTTGGGATGAGACTTGAAACAGGGCATAAAACAAAAACCAAGACTCGGATTGAGGAACCATTGTCTCTGTTGGATTCCTGGCATCAGATTTTATCTAGAGCACCCCTCACTCCGGGTTCCAACCCTTCGAAAGTTGTTTTTCTCATCGATTTCAATAACTAGTGCTTTTCTCAGTAAGAAGCAATGGAACATTTGGATTTAGGGGTCCAATTTATGAAACCATGCCTTGGGAGCATATGGACAATGTGGTCACCTCGTACATGCCTAAAAAATCATGAAAAATCTCATGGAACTCAAAAATGTTGCTCCGGTAGGATTTTATGCCCGGAGGAGGAATTACCAAGAGTCCTCGAAATGGTTTGGGATGCAAATTGCAACTGGGCATAAAACAAAAACCAAGACTTGTATTGAGGAACCATCGACTCCAATAGATTCCTAGGATATCATTTCAGATAGAGTATCCCTCACTCTCAGGTGCCATGCCTCAAAAGTTGCTTTACTCATTGATTTTGAGAACTAGTGTTTTTCTCAGTTTGAAGCAAACCAACATTTGGATTAAGGGGTCCAATTTATGAAACCATGTCTCCGGAGTGGAAGGAAAATATAGTCGCCTAGTCCACACCTAAACAATCTTGTAGCATCTCACGGAACTCAAAAATTCTTCTCGGTTAGGTTTTTATGCCCTCAGGAGCAATTGGCCAAGAGTCCCCAAAATGGTTTGGGATGTGACTTTCAATTGGGCATATAATGAATATCGAGACTCTGATTGAGGAACTGTTGACTCCGATGGATTCCTGGGATAGGATTTCATCTAATGCACCCCTCACTCATGGGTGCCATGCCTCAGAAGTTGCTTTAATCATTGATTTCGAGAACTAGTGTTTTGCTCAGTTTGAAGCAATGCAACATTTGGATTAAGAGGTCAATTTACGAAACCATTCCTCAGGAGTGGATGGATAATTTGGTCACCTATTCCATTCATAAACAATCTTGCATCATCACATGAAAATAAAAAATGTTGCTCCCTTAGTATTTTATGCCCTGAGCGAGAATTGGCCAAGAGTCCCCGAAATGGTTTGGGATACGACTTTCAATTGGGCATAAAATTAAAATCGAGAATCAGATTGAGGAACCATCATCTCTGTTGGATTCCTGGCATAGGATTTTATCTAGAGCACCCCTCACTCCTGGTTCCAACCCCTTAGAAGTTTTTTTTTTCATCGATTTTGATAACTAGTGCTTTACTCAGTAAGAAGCAATGCACCATTTAGATTTAGGGATCCAATTTATGAGACCATGCTTCAGGAGCGGATGGAAAATGTGGTCACCTATTACATGCCTAAACAAGCATGAAAAATCTCATGGAGCTCAAAAATGATGCTCCATTAGTCTTTTATGCCCCGAGGAGGAATTGCCAAGAGTCCCCGAAATTGTTTGGGATGCGACTTGCAACTGGGCATAAAATGAAAATCGAGACTCGAATTGAGGAACCATCGACTCCAATGGATTCTTGGGATAGGATTTTAGCTAGATCACCCCTCACTCCTGGTTCCAACCCCTCAGAAGTAGTGGAAAATTCTGATGTGGACAATTTTGCATGGAGGCATTTCTCTTGGACCTCTTCATGAAAGATTGTGAATCTATGGTGCATGTACAAATATGTGATATGTGGGTTTATTATAATATTTTGAATTTTCCAATAAAATTCTCCATTGACCTTGTGTAAACCATTTCATTTGGTGTTTTTTTCACTAAGTGTAAAGAACAATGTTGGAGAGTTATAAGATGTAAGTTAGGTATGAGCTATTTGTTACCTCTTTATTACATTTTATTTTAATTGTATCCATATTTTGTATTGATCAAATGAGAAATTAACCCAAAACTGATGCCATTAGACACAAACTCAATCCTAAGGCCAAATAAGGAGAAAAAATAACACACGCTAATTAATCTAGGAGTCAAGCATACAAACAAGCCTTCTCACAAAGAAGCCATAGTTGGTGTTGGAATCCAACATCGCATAATAAATGCATGAAGGGGATGCATTTCAGCGAGTGGGAAAGTTACGTTGACAACCTGCTTAACAAACTAATGCCCTGGTGCAAGTTACCTCACCGAGCAGTGGGAAACCCTCCAAGGAGTCCAAGTGAGTCTAGCCAACTTCGATTGTAGGTACAATACCACCTTCCCTGTGATGTCACCTTGTGTAGGAAGTCTAAAATATTATGTTCTCTATGGTACCACCTACTATACCAAAGCAGAGGGGGGCAATCAAAATTCGACACCAATACCAACAAAGTAGGGTTGATTACTCTGAGGTCCCAAATTGACCCTTGTGTTAGAAGGGCTTCCCAAAGTCAGTGATATAGCAACTGGATTTCACTCCCTAACTCAAGAATTTATGTGTTTTTAGAAAATTTGGAAAGTTATTCTCAAAATCCTATTCCAAATCTCTACACCTAAGCTAACATGGGTTTGAAGAGACCTAGAAAAGTTACTAGATAAATTTTAATTAGCGCTTGATTTTAGACTATTGTTACTCAAAGGAGTGGTTGTGAAACTGATGACGTTTTGACTTGACTCTTTAAACCATGCAAGAGGAAAATGAAATGCAATAAATTAATATTGAATGAAAACTAGATATGGGAAGGAGCAAGAGGTTTTAGGCAAAGAAATAATTTCTTGATAGATTACTATGTGTGCAGTACTGCAAAATGACCCAAATTTTATAAATACCATGCAAATGTCATAGTTCACGTAGTACACCTATACAACATTGAATCAAATGTCATCATTTCTAACATAGTAAACTATTATGATTATATAGACCACCATACACATCTTGAATACTCATAAGGATCACAGGGGCTTCACCTTGTTGACCAAGAACTTATCACGTAATTCATTCATAAAGGGGGGTTTTTAATTATGAACCCACATGTTGTGAATATATGTTGTGTGTAAAACACTGAAAATAACAATGTAATAAAGAAAAAATGGTACAAATCCGTGTTCATAAGAGGAATGTCACATAAGGATTTCAAAGTAAGATACAACATTCATTTACATGATCTAGTTTCCTATTCATGCGCGCCTTCATTGGACCAAAATAAAACATGATTCAAAAATCCATACTCTCCTCTTTTTAAGAAAAAATGATTCAAATACACCCTCTCCTCTTTTTATTCCTTGGAAAGAAAGGACTATAATAATCACCTCATGCAAATAATTCATAAGTATAGAACATGTAACAAAAAAATATTTATGTTATGGTGAAGTTATAGAATTTTTTATTTTCCACCATATTAATGTTTTCTTGAGTTGTACAAATTGTGTAGTTTTTAGTGTTCTCTAAATAATATGGTCTCTATCCCTATGGCCATTGATCGTCTCTCTTGATGGTCTCTCTTGAGATGGTCCCCACAATCTAAGGAATACCAAGAGAACAATGTGTTGCATTTGTCAATATAATACCCACAATACATTTTAATGTTAGGACAATGAAAGAAACAAGCCAAAATATTAGAGAATATATCACATACAAACAATACACAATAATTAGGTTGCACATGGTGAAGAGGGGTTGGTGACTATATAAGAAGAGGTGGTTATGGTGAAATAATAAGAGGTTGAGGTGGTCGACATGGAGGATAAGGCAGATATTAAGAAGGTTTTATTTTACCTATATTGGGAGAAAGAAAGGGGAAGGATGCACTTTTGTGAAAAACCCCTCAAATAAAACCTGGAAGGAAAGAAAACAATATGTACTCATATTTGACAAGACAAAAACAATATGTTAATGAATCCATATAAATTTTAATAAAATTGGATAAAGAAGGATAATTTCAAGGCTCTAGATGAATTTTTGGATGCATCAAGTGAGGAAGAATTCATATCAAGGATGATAGAATTGATGACTATATTGGATGCATCATGTTTTCATTGGATGTGAAGAATGCTACTTGTTTTTACCTTAATTTACCACCTCATCACTTGGTCCATGTGTCATACCACCATTGGATGTGAAAAATGCCAAATTTCAACTATCCATGTTGCCACCTCATCATCTAGTCCCTATGTCAAGTTGTCATTAGATGTGAAGAAGGATTAAGGGGCGAAGATGGGTGGATTAGTTAGCTATGGTTACCACTTGGTACACATGTCATGTTTTCATTGGATGTGAAGAATGCCACTTGTTCCTAGTCATGTGTGAGTGATGGTTCTAAAGTCAAGTTCCAAGTCAACAAGATAAATCAAGTTCCATGTAGACTTCTAAGCTCTATTGCAAGTCAAGTTCCAAGTTCAGTGTTAAGTTCAGTTCCGATTATAGAATGAAGTGTCTAAGTTCAATTCTAGTTCAGGATTGTTGAGTTGAAGTTCAGTTGAATTCACATGCAATGCCTAGGCTAATTCGATCCTCTCCTATCCTCCTTTAAGTAAGAAGTTGACCCTCATTCTATATACATTATAGTCTGTGTGTGAGAGATTGGATGAAGGTGTGTAATAGTCGAGGGAGAAGGTGGTATAAATATAACAGAGAAGGTGTAATAGAGGCACATATCAGTCCCTAACATAAGGCATATATCATACCTATGATAGGTGTAACAAAAAGGTGTGACAATCCACAAATAAGGCACATATATATGATGTAACAGGGTGTGTAACAATAGGTGCAATACAACCTGTAAAAAAGGTGTAACAACTAGGAAGAAGGAATGTATCAGTCCTGAACTAAGGCACATGCATTAGCCATATAACAGGTGAAACAACAATTGTAACAACATCATGTAATAGCCATATAAGGCACATATATCAGACCTATAATAGCATCGAACATCACTCATAAAGAGGTTTTTGTGACAGTATATCAAGGTCACCTCCAACATAGTTTTATATGAGAAAGAAGTCATTCCGGGTTGAGTCATTGACAAGCTCTTTATGAGCATAATTTTCATGGTGAATTTTGTAAGCGGTCAATCATTATCTTTGCAATAAATGAATATTTGTTTTTTGGGGTTTTTATCCTTGTATAGGGTTTCCTCAAGGTACTTATGGTGTTCATACGCATGTTGGTTACTTCCTATGGTTTTCAATGTTCAGTTTTGAATATGCATTGTGAATCTAATTTGAAAAATACAGTAAGAATTTAAAGAAGCCTACAACCATTCGACCAAGCTCCTAAATTTAAATAAATGCTACTTTCCAATATCCTCCAACTCATGTTTAAGGGGGAAAATGGGTTAGAATATGTGTTAAAATACATGGAGTGATTTCAATTTAAATATTGGATTACCTTATAAAACAAAAATTTCCATAAAAATAGACATTTTAAAAATACTTTGAAGTGTGATCATCTGAACATTTATAGATTTCTATTATGGAGTTATAGAAACAATATGATTTTCAAGAATAATTGATAAAAAAGGTGTGCTAAAGAAATAAAGAAGGAAATCTTAGAAACAACAAAAGGAAAAAACGAGAAAATTGAGAACTCCACCTTATGAAACCAAAATTACTTATCACATTGAAAATGAGCCTCCTTGTGCCAGTTTACGATTTTATTAAGGTGCATGAAGTTATATTTCATGTGTAAAAATGGGATTTCCTTGCACTAAGGTGGGAAATTTTCATCTTTTATAATGAAGTAAAGGGTAATATGAGACAAGTATGAACTAAAGGCATACATAGTCTACCATGATGGGAAATTTATGATGGTATATTTTTTCTTCTTGAATAAAATAAATAATAGTGAGGTTTATATGGAATCATAGTACTATGTGTTTGGACTCCTAGCCCTACGTGTCTTAGAAGACACAAGGTTTATGTTGAAAAAAACTATATTTAAGGTGAAGACTATAGATGAGATTTACTTAAATGGAACTTAAATAGTTCTTTGTAGAGTTGAATTCAAACAAAAAGTTCCCAAATGTGAACACAATCCTCAACAAAAATCCTATGACTAATACTTAAACAAATAAATCAAATGCCTTTTCTTTCAAGAGATAGGATGGGACTCATATGCACCTAGAACAATAGGGAAATCCTAAAGACATAAAGGAGGAAAGTTAGTCAATACCTAGTTTTCATTGTGAAATCACATATGAAAAATGAAAGGTAAAACTCAAGAAGGAGACATAAAGGAAGGGAAAGTCATAGAGGGATCTTACAAAATTGAGAGGAGGAAAAATTGTTGGAATATGAACTCTTATCCTTTCCAATAACTTTGATTAAATGAAACTTCATAATTCCATGATTGCTTCATTAAACCTAATTGTCATAACTAATTCAAGAGGATTTTGAGGATACTTCTATAGATTTGTTGACCCAAACTTTTATATAATATTTTCTACCCTTACTCCAAGTGAAAACATTTCACTTTCAATCCCACTCAAAGTTTTAACATAAAAGGGATGTAGTTTAGTTTCATAAAAACCATCAAAAAGGAAAAATCTAAAGTACAAAAAATTAGTATAATTGCAGGTGCATTTGCTCCCAAACAATAGTGGTATTCTTGAAATTGTCTATAAAAACTTTAGTGGTGCATCTAAATATCTCTGCCCTAGGAAATCTTGTAAGTCCATCAAATTCCTCTCCTAAGGAGATCTTGGCAACTTTTAATCCTTCTTCAAACTCTTCTTTAGTAAAAATTTGTCATATTGCATAATGTAGGGCCCCTCTAACACTTTTATAGAGTCAACTAACTTTAATAATATTTGTCGTATCCTCTCCTAAAACACTTTGCATGTTGGTATTAATTATTGTACAATATCAATATAACTGTCCCAACCATCACTTATCTACTTCAACATCTTGTGCAAGGGAAGATTATCTTTGTAGATATTGTGCTTATTCATATCAACTATTTTCATAGTTAAAATTTATACATATTTCTCATTGAAATTCATGTCCTTCTAAAGTTCAAGTTTGAAATATTCTTTCAAATAAATAATCCTTCAAATAAGAAAGGGATATTTATTTACCATCTCCTAGATCTCAAATAACAAAGTAGTCTTTCTAAATCCACATATTACTTCTTGGGATACATTTTCCTTAGTAGACTTCTTGGAAGTACCCTTCATATTCTATTTAGTTCCTTTGATGGCCAATGGTTGTGTAAATAAGGGCTTGAAATTCAATGAAACTTGCAACTCAACTATTATCCTCCTCAATCTAAGATTATCCTCTAGTTCCTCACTTACAAAGTGTTTAAGAATTTGAGAATGTGAAGGCAAGGGGAAATTGGAATTGTTCTCGGGATTTTACATTCCACATACCAACGAAGTAGTGGATATGGAGTGCGCGAGGTGAAGTTTCAAGGGAATGTGGGAGGTGGAGTGTCATGATGCAGAATCCTGAACCAATGTGAGAGACCTCTACAATTTGCATTAATAAGAAATGTTGAATGTGGAATGTGGAAGAATGGTGAGAAGTATGGTTCACATGACAGGCTTAGGGTTTGCAAACCATCGATTTAAAAAATTCCAAGGTCGTTGAGGATTATAGCCATTAAGAGCTCCATAGTCGAAAATCCATTTGAGACTCCACCTTTCATGTCCCGAATCCATATATATCTACCTAAAAACCCTACTAAGAGGGTAAAAAGGGGTGAAAATGATAGAAATAATTTACCCTTTTTTGCAGCATGTTCCGATATTGAATGTCTCCACTCCATGACATGGTCGTTGTGGGATGGTGGCCGGATAGGGCTTCCTCTATCACTGTGGGTTAGAGTTGTGAGGTTATTTGTCTCTGTCACTATCGGGTCCTCCTCTATCAAATGATGGAGGTTCTATAGGGCCTCATCTATCACTGTGGGTCAGAGTTGTGAGGTTTATTAGTCTCCATCGTCATCGAGTCCTCCTCTATCGAATGACATGGGTTCTATTTTGTTTTTGCCTCTATTGAAGACGCAGGGGATCTAATATGTTCTGTTGTTTTTTATGTTTTGTATTTTTATGTTTTTTTGCTTTGTTTTTTGATTTTATGCTTTGTTTTAACACAAATAATATATTATAATCAATATATATTTTATATATATCTATATCTATATCTATCTATCTATCTATCTATCTATCTATCTATCTATCTATCTATCTATCTATCTATATATATATATATATCACTACGAATTTATAACTGCTAACACCTAGCTTATAACCTTAATAAAACCTAACCTTAATAACCCACATAACCACTAACGCACATAACAATGACGATGTCGATGATGATGATGAAAATGAAAATGCTTATTATGGTGATGACAATGATGATGACAACGACAATGACATTGACAATGACTATGATGACAATGATGATGATGAGGAGGACTAGGAAAATGACAATGTTGATTATTGTTGGTTACAATGGTGATGATGATCATGACAATGATAAAAATTATCACAACATTGACAATATTATGATGATCATGAAAATGGAAATGTTGATGATGTTGACAATGATGATGATGACAATGATGATGATGATGATGACTAGGACAATTATGATGAAGACAATGATGAAGAAAATGATTATGATGATGATGATAATGATGAAAATGATGATGACCACAACAACAATGAACAAGACCAATAATGACTCTATAAAAATTATCATTTGAAGTTATTAAAGATGAACATTCCCTTATTACTTCATTGTTTTGATATATGATGATTGTTCCTTTTTATATGAAGAAAAACTAACCATTATTCCTTTTATCAATTCCTTGTATGATTATGCCTAAGGTAAATAAAGGGATGGTAACCTAATATTTCCATGGTAAATATATTAGTATCCAACCATTACTTTTGAAGATACATTACAACTTCAAGGAAGAGAGGGTTTTGTAAACCTTGGCTCTCCTATATTTGTCTTGAAAACTTAAGTTCATTCTAGGAGCATAAGCTAAAATATTGTGCTAAGCCAATTGAAGGACATTGGACAAAAAAAATTGAAATTAACACACTTTAATCATTAGGGAAACACATAAACCAATCAAAGTGAATGTTATTCTATATATTCAACAACATATCTCAATTTTAGTCTTCTTGGAGTGATAGTTTGAACTTCATCATATGCTTAAAATCATATGTTTAGTGGATAAAGGGGCCTCCTTGTGTACTATGTCCTTGTTAACCTAGTTGAAACACATTGGATCCCCCACTCTCATTCCACCAATGAATGAGTTTCAAGCCCTTGACAATAGATTTTATAACCCAACGAGTATTCATGTGCCTAATCTCCCAATTGAGTTTGTTAGTAAACTTTTCTTGATTGTTGTGTCAACAATGACTAGTATATCATATTACAATATCCTCCATGGACATGATTACATCTATGTCATTAATTCTATGGTATATTCACTCTTTCATGTCATGAAATTCCCTAATGTAGGAACCATTGTCACCATTGATTGGGTCAAATATTGTGATCCCTCAAAATGTCTGACACTTAACATCCTCACCCATTCTATCACTCACATTGATCCAATGAACTATGTGACCACTTCCATTACTTATGCCACATTGGCTCCCATTGAGTGTGAGACAATAGATCTAGAGCCACCTCCTCACCACTTCGAATTGGAGGTTGGTTATATTTGTTCACCCTTGGGAGTATCTAATTTGGTCCTCACATGTAACAAAGAATCCCAACCAATGGTATGGATTGCTTGGTGCAAGTAGAAGATGAAATGTGTACAAGTTTGAATGCTTAAAGTATGGTTTTTTATTTTCCTTAACATTCCAATAAMAAAGATAAAGGAATGTGAGTGAAACAACCCTTATGTGGTAGATTCCTTTTGAACTAGTACTTGTTTGTAGTACAAAGGGAGGTAGATACACACCTGTCTATTTTGCAAACACATGATGCGACATGAGAAATGTCAAGCATTTTCACCAATKCTATCTAAACATTCAAATAATCATCAGTGAAAAAACCAATGAGTGTGTATCTACAAAAAACTTGTCACTATCTTAAAAAATCAACAACCTAACAAGTTGTAGCAATGACGCATACTCACGCATCCAATCGAATTGGGGCAGAGGTCCTTTCCATTAACAAAACTGAGCTATCGACATAAGCAGAGTAACTATGTGCATTTAAAGTGTAACTGGTAATGTAGGGTTTACCACTATTATGACCTAGCCAATGACTATATACCAACCAAATTGACTGTCATATGACCAAATGGGTGAGCCCATCAACAATTACACAATAATCCAATCAAAAATTGAGTTGTAAAATGACAGGCCAGGTTGTTCTTCTTAAACAATTTCCATAGTGGAGGGCCAAGGTTGTTCTGTAGTCAACATGGGGAGAGTAGAGCCACTCTTTGTAATGGAAAAACCTCCAAGCTCATGGTGTATATAGGACGAACCATGACTCATTTGTGGTCGGGCACAAATCCATGATAGGGGCCAGCACTGAAAGGTAGGGCTCTAGTCTAGCCTGAAAAAGGTTATTTAATGCATGCAGGGTATAAACCTCATTCTCTTCAGTCAAAAATCACAGTAGGGAGGTGAAGACAGGGACGAGAAAGAACAAGAACCTCATTTTGTGACCCCTGTGGTGCAATCAACCAATGCTGAAGTGAACAAAACATACCGATGTAGAAAACCTATGAACATTAAACCCATGAAAGCCAGAGACTGGATTAGTGACAGTGCATGAAGATAACTATCCACCCAAGAATAAACAAGAACCCTCCAACCAAACAATATTGATAACAACATTCAAGAACAAAATTAACACAGTAAATAAAAATGTTGATTGGAACACAATTTTTTATAAAGATTTACACAATTGGTTGTAGACATCAGACATTCCACCCAGCCATAAACTTTGTTTTTGTATTTCTCTTAGTATTGAGTCACCCCAGAGCTGGGACTATGATTCCACAATAAGAACAACTCTTATGGATGTCTATTCCCCATGCCAATATCCTAATACCCAGTAAATTCATAGTGACACGACTCCTACAACAATTCCAACCACCCATCTTTCCCATCAATTTTCAAAACACAAGGGATAGGATTTCCTTCTCTACATCTCAATCTCTAAAATAATCCTCATCCCCTCTAGGTCTCCATCACAAACCAACCAGGAATATCCAAGTTGGGGGCTTCAGGAAATTCAGCTGCAAATAGATCCCTCACAACAACATTTTCACATGTTGTCGGGTGTGTGAGTGAAATTTGAGTCCAGAAACCCTCCCATATCATTAAGGCATGCAAATAGTCTATCTAGGTCAAATTTCAATGCATACATATATAGTTTGGAAAAATTTCAACGTTGGCCCCATTCACATGTCATTATTGCCTGCCTCTAGTATTTTTATGGTGTTGATTAAGAAATCAACGAAAAAAGAGGGATTTTTCATCACAAATATGACACATATATATTGTATATACATTAATGTAGAAACTGAAATAAAAATGAATAAAGAGTGACAAAAACTTAAAACTTGCGTTAACCAAATTGTGTACTTTGAAAGAAAATTAGGGTTTATGGTTTACATGATGAATTGATGATGGAAGAAAGTGGGTGCAGTGTCAGTTAAATTTTAGTCTATAAACCCTCCCATATCATTAAGGCATGTGAATATTCTATTCATGACAAATTTCAGTGCATACAGAAACTGTTTAAAAAAATTTCAACGTTGGCCCCATTCAGAGGTCACTGTTGTCGGTGTCTAGTCCTCGTACAATTTCCGTTCCTTGTTCTGTGTTTATCGTTCCTTGTTCCTTGTTCACTTTTCATCATTCCTTGAACATGGTGTAGTCCCCAAGATCCATTATTTTTGTACAAAACATATTAATGGCATAAAATGTCCCACACAAAGACCAAATTAATATCTGGTACATAAGTCTTTTGTCTTTTTTCAAGGAATATGTAATGAATCTCAATTCTAAGAAGATTCAAATAGGACCTAATAACCTTAATCTCTTTCCTTAACCATGGGTGACATAACACTATCATTCAATAGTCAAATTGTTACATTTCATTGTTAGGCATCATGTGTATTGAGGGCTTGAGCCACCACAAAGGAAACATACAAATAATATTTGTCTTATGAACAAGATATGGTACTATCCATTCTGAGGATTGTAATACAGATTGTTCTTATAAAATACACTACGTTGAACCATAATATAATCCCTACGTGCCTT
>JASDQU010244000.1:87659-100375 GCA_032191745.1 Picea mariana | reverse complement strand
GATTAATTAATCTTCTTCTTTTAAATTTTATTGTTTTTCATTTAATTTTTTTCATCTTTTCTTTATACATCTTTTTTTTTACAATGTTAATTTCAATTTTAATATCTAATAAATAAATATTTTAATTAAAATTTTAAAATATTTAAATTTTGACTACAATTAAAAATCATAAAAATTTATTAAAACTAAAAATTAAAACTTTAACATTTAGGAGAAGACATGAACAATTAAAAATCATAAAAAATTATTAAAACTAAGAATTAAAACTTTAACATTTAGGAGAAGAGATGAACGGTTAAAAATTAAAAACATCACCATTTCAACAATTAAAAATTAAAAACATCACCATTTCAACAGTTAAAAATTAAAAGCATCACTATTTGATGTAATTTAATCGTGTGCAAGTCATATCTAGATTTTCATTTTCATCCTCAACCATGTAGAAATAATAAATACTGGTATTACTGCATATTTATAAACCCTAATTTCAATTTTGATATCTAATAAATAAATATTTCAATTAAAATTTTAAAATATTTAAATTAAAATTTTAAAATATTTAAATTTTGACTACAATTAAAAATCATAAAAATTTATTAACACTAAAAATTTAACCTTTAACATTTAGGAGAAGACATGAGTTGATATGCTCCGGTATGCTCTACACCTTAACACAGAGAAGCTCAAAGTTAACAAGTTCGTGTTTGGCCTTAACGACAGTCTGCGAGCAAAAGTTAGGATCTTGATGCCTCAAACCTTGCATGACGCTGTCCAAAAGGCCCTCATAGCAGAGGAGGAGCTGATCAGCAGGGGTCAGACCAGGACTTCAGCGAGACCCGCAGGGCAGAGTTCATCATGGGCGTCGCGGCATCAGACCCCAGCGAGACATGCGTCGAGACATCATGGCTTCCAGAGGGGATCCACGTTCACTACACCTCGATGACCGTCGCCTCAGCAGCGGACACCTTATCGAAGACTACAGCACCAGCAGCAGCGTCGCCCGCAGCAACAACAGTTTAGGCCTGTTCAGCAGAACAGACCAGGGTTTCAGGCCGGTGGGCAGTCATCTTCTACTTCGGGTACCAGGACTATTGGGCCGAAGAAAGGGTGTTGGACGTGTGGGGAGCCACACTACCAGTGCGACTGTCCTGTGGAGAGGACCAGAATGTTCTGATCAGCCGGACTCGCTACCGTGGGAGATATGGGCAAGGCCCATCGGATACATGCAGCGGTGAATAACCGCCAGGCAGAGCACCAGTCGATTGTGCTCGAGACGACAGGTACTGTCGCTGACCAGACCCTTAGTGTTTTGATAGACCCCAGAGCTACTAAGAGTTTCATTTCTGGTGCAGCGCTAAAAAGGATTAAGGTAAAGGTAGTCGAACAAGATGAGTTTAGCTTCGTGGAGATGGCTTCGGGAGCCAAACAGAAGGTGGGAGGAAAGGTTACAAGCTATGCCCTTAACCTGGGAGAGTTTGTCACAAGGGTCAACTTGTATGTCACGACCTTAGGATCGTATGACGTCGTGATCGGTATGGATTGGTTGGAAACGCATGAGGCGATACTCAATTGTAAGACGAAACGGTTGATCTTGGTTGATGACGAAGGATAGAGACGTGTGATTGTAGGACAGAACCAGGGAGTTTCCCTGCGGTTCGTCTCTTCCTTACAGTTATGGAATTGTATGCACAAGGGGTGCAAACTTTATGCGATCCTCACGCTAAACGAGAAGGGAGTAGCAGAAGGTCTAGAACACCTTCCAGTGGTGAAGGAGTTTGCGGACATTTTTCCAGAGGAGTTGCCTGGGATGCCGCCAGAAAGGGAACTGGAGTTTACCATAGACCTGGAACCGGGAACCGAACCAATAGAAAGAATGCCTTATCGAATGTCGACCTCGGAGTTGCAAGAGTTGAAAATGCAACTGAAGGAGTTGTTGGACCTGGGACTGATACGTCCTAGTGTGTCACCGTGGGGTGCACCGGTTATTTTCATTCGAAAGAAGGACGGATCGTGGAGGCTTTGCATTGACTACCGTCAACTGAACAAGGCTATGATCAAGAATCAATATCCCTTACCAAGAATTGATGATCTATTTGATCAAATGAAGGGTGCGACATTGTTCTCCAAGATCGATTTGCGATCCGAATATCACCAGTTGCGGGTCAAGGAGGAAGACATCCCAAAGACCGCCTTTAAGACGAGATTTGGACATTACGAGTTTATTGTTTTTCCATTTGGACTGACAAACGCCCCAGGGGTATTCATGAGTTTGATGAACAAGGTGTTCCGTGAGTACTTGGACAAGTTCGTCCAAGTGTTCATTGACGATATTTTGATCTACTCTCGGACGACGGAGGAGCATGATGAGCACTTGCGCTTGGTATTACAATGTTTACGAGAACACAAACTGTATGGGAAGTTGTCCAAATGCTCTTTTTACCAATCGAGGATTCACTACTTAGGGCATGTCATCTCTGGCGAAGGTATCGCCGTGGACCCAGCCAAGGTTGAGGCTATTATGGAATGGCTTTCACCGACGAATGTCACAGAAGTGCGTAGTTTTATGGGTTCAGCAGGATACTATCAATGATTTGTCGAGGGTTTTTCGAAGATAGCAAATCCGATCACGGAATTGCAGAAGAAAAACAAGAAGGTTGTTTGGACAGAGAAATGCGTGGAGGCATTTCGGAGGCTTAAAGAGTTGTTGACAACTGCGTCGATACTAAAGGTCCCTGACATGGACGCAGACTTCTTGGTATGCACTGACGCATCCAAGGAAGGTTTAGGCGGAGTCTTGATGCAGGACGAACGAGTGATTGCTTACATTTCGAGGAAGTTGAGAAGGCATGAGAAGAACTATGCGACGCACGATTTGGAGTTACTAGCCATCGTATATGCCTTGAAGGGTTGGAGACACTACCTTGTTGGTTGAAAATTTGAATTAAAGACTGATCATTGTGGACTACAACACTTTTTACGCAAAGCGACCTGAACGCGCGACATCAACGTTGGTCGGAACTGCTTAGCGAGTATGACTTCGAGATTACTTACATAAAGGGAACAATGAACCGAGTGTCATATGCCTTGAGTCGGAGGCCAAACATCTTTTCGGTGTTACCTCTTCAAACAAATCTACGTGAGAAGATTCTCACCTTACAGCGTGATGATGACTGGTACACAGAAGTCAAGGATTTTATCGGAAAAAACACAATGATGGTACCATGTTATGAGGGATATTCATTGGATAATGATGGGTTATTTAGGTTTAGAGGTTGGATTTACGTACCGCCTAACAACGAGTTGAGGATGCTGATCCGAAGCGAGGTTCATAGAGCAGTTTCCCTGGCTCACCCAAGAGTTACGAAGATGAGGGCAGACCTTAAACCCTTATTCTTCTGGAAGGGAATGAAGGCCGACATAGTCAACTTTGTGGCTAGATGTCTAGAGTGTCAGCAGGTAAAGGCTGAACATAGACACTCGGCAGGATTACTTCAACCACATGCCATTCCGGAATCGAAATGGGAAGTTATATCGATGGATTTTATTGTTGGATTGCCACTGACGGCAAGGAGACACGACTCGATTTTTGTAGTCGTAGATACTCTGACGAAGAGTGCTCACTTTATTCCTGTGCGTACGACGTATCAGGCACCTAACATAGCGAGAGTTTTCATCAGTGAGATTGTGAGGTTGCATGGCATACCTAAAAAGAGAATATCTGATCAAGGATCGGTGTTTACTGGGTGATTTTGGACGATTTTCCAAGAGGCATTGGGAACCCAACTTAATTTTAGTATTGCGTATCACCCAGAGATCGACGGGCAGACCGAATGAACGAACCATACCTTGGAAGACATGTTGCGCATGTACGAGATGGACCAACAAAAGCGTTGGGAGGAATTCTTGCCTCTAGTATAGTTCGCTTACAACAACAGTTACCAAAGCACCATTAAGATATCACCTTTTGAGTTTCTTTATGGGCGACCGTGTCGAACGCCCTTGAGTTGGGATCGACTTGAGGATAGGGTCCTGGTGGGACCAGAAGCAATCCAAGAAATGGAAGAGCAGATGCAATTCATAAGACAAAGGATTAAAGAAGCGCAAGATCGACAGAAGAGTTATGTCGATGCGCACCAAGTCGACCGTAGTTACGAGGTCGACGATCGAGTATTCTTGCGGGTTAAACCGCATAAGAGTTCGATCAAGTTTGTAAAGGGAGCTAAACTCTCTCCTAGGTTCGTGGGACCCTTCGAGATTATGGAGAGAAAGGGGCTCGTGGCCTATCGACTAGCCTTGCCTGATTCTTTGAGATGTATGCACGATGTTTTTCATGTATCTGTTTTGAGACATTATATTAGTGATCCTACACATGTGATTGACCTGAGTTCCTTGCAGGTATCGGACGAGGGAGCGCTCATGGCTGAGCCAGTCCGCATCTTAGATCATCGCGTTCGACAGTTACGACGTCGAACGGTAGAACAGGTCAAGGTCCAGTGGGACCATTATAGTCCGCACTCGGTGACCTGGGAGGATGCATATGATATGCGTCAACAGTTTCCATTTTGTTTGATAGATAGACTTATGATACTGTGATACTTTATTTCTGCATTTATACTGAGAAACTTCGGGACAGAGTTTAGACCAAGAGGGGGTGTATGTGACATCCCGCTCTGGCGCACTGAGAACACTTATTATTTGAGGACACTTGCTTGCAAGTGATCTGGACTTTTATGATGTTAGACCATTTATACCTGATTATGATACGATTGACAGATGACATGATGTGTTACTATTTGATGTAGACAGGCGCTATTGACCCAGTTTCATTGAGTGTGCAGGGTTTTTGACCTTGAGGATGCAGAGGCATCGGTAGAACCCCCTTGGACTCCGGACTGAGTCAGGGAGTGTGTTTTTGGGTTGATATGTTTACTATGATGTTTCATTTGATTAGAAATCATAAAAAATTATTAAAACTAAGAATTAAAACTTTTAACATTTAGGACTTTCAAACTAAGAATTAAAACATTTATTAAAACTAAAAATTAAAACATTTATTTTAACCTAAAACTATATCCATATTTTAGGTTATTACCATAAAACTATAAGCCATTATATTTCATACTTTTGTCATTATAGGTTATTATAATATAGGGTTATAATGACAATATAATAATCATAATGACATGTGGCTTATTGTCAATTAAAATATGGTGTTACCTGTTGTCATTAAAATATATCTATTTTTTATATTTTTATATTGTCATTAAAATATGGTGTTACCGGTATGGCTTAAAGTAACCAATATATGTGGCTTAGGTTATTATTATAGGGTTATAATGACAATATAATAACCATATGTTGTTATCGGTTTGGCTTACTGATAACCAGTTTGGATATAGGTGTTACCATAAAATATTAGAAATAACCTAACACACACCCTAATACGTATATGGTGTTACCGGTTTTGAAATATGCGAACCTAATACTTTTGACTTAAATAAAGTTAGGTTAATACTTTATAAACAATAAAGTTTTGTGGCTTACCTGAGTTAGGAGGATTTACAAACAAACCCTAATTCGCCTTTCGGCGTTCTCCAACCACTCGGCGTTCACCAGCCAGATGGTTGTACAGAAGAAATTGATAGGATAATTGTATTGGGGATAATACTATTCTGCTACGTGGTATTTGGGATTTCGGCCATGTATGCGATTCTGGCGATGACCAATTAGATGGGCATCCCTTCAGTTTGCAAATTGTATGGAGTTCGAAATTCAATTGGCGTGAGATGATACAATGCCTAGACAATAATGCGTATATTTTTTATTTCAAACATGAAGTTATTAATCTCAACAAGGATCTGATAGACGACTTAAATGCTTTAATTACTACATCACGGGCTTAATTCAGCACGGGCTATTTGAAGAAATAAAATAATAAAATTTTATATTATGATAATGTTTGTCTCGACGCAGAGGCATATTGAATTGGTTCTGTGGGGAACCTCCGTAGAATGGTGGAAGCCCTGGATTGGAGAATTCAATGTATGTATAGCATAACTAAAGTAAGAATCATGCTGCATGTTCACACACATTTGACTACACTATTCATTACATAATCCCTGTCAGTCTAGGCATGTGGTTTTTTATTTTTTCGTTACATGCATTTGTTATACAACGTTTTTTCTTCTACATGTTCTGTTATGTTTGTTACTTGTGATTTGTTATTATAGCAGATGATCTCCCCCTCTAGGAAAAATAATGAAAACAAGTTACCAGAAAACTACATTTCTAGTTAATACACAGATAGGAAATTCTTCTAACGATACTCATCCTTCTACCTGAAATAGTAATGGTGAAGATCTCGGTTTCATCTTAGTCGGATTTTAGGTTGAGAGCTTGGTAATTTAACACGTGAACTTCAAATTTTGGTAGTTCACCATTATAGAGACAAGGATAATTGGAATTTGCATTTTCGAAATTCAAATATAGTATTAAGAGCTTGAAAGGCAAGAGCAATAACAACAGGAGCCATGATGGGGAGGGATTTGAAATAAGGAATCGATTCCTTTGGAGGTGATGGGATGACTATTTCTGTTGGAATTTCCCCCCGACATGGAGAAAGAAGGATTATTTAATAAAAAGTGGTTGTAGTATAATAGAAGGTTGAGAAAAAAAAAGATATCCCACAAAGGAAGAAGTATTGGCACAACCAGTTGTTGTAGAATAAATCAGAGAAAATAAGCCAATTTTCGAAATTCAAATATAGTATTAAGAGCTTGAAAGTGGACTTGGTAATATTTGGAATTCTAATAACCCCTTGTAAGCCATAATGTTCTTTTGAGAGGCTTGTATTGCTATGGGAAATTTAATTCACTTGACTTGGATGAAGAATTGTAGATGTTTCTCCCTTGCCAAAAGTATTTTTATATATTTTATTCTTTTTATAATGTTGTTTATTAACAAGTTTTCGAGTATGCCCTTTAATTTTGGGATATTTTATAATTATTCGATTTTGAAAATTTGATCTACGCCTAGATGATACAACACCTAGACAAGAATGTGTATATTTTTTATTTCAAACATGAAGTTATTAATCTCAACAAGGATCTGATAGATGACTTAAATGCTTTAATTACTGCATCACAGGCGATGCGATATTTGTCAACAGTGATCGTTTTCCACTTGAATCTCATTTTCAATTTTAAAATGATCGAACCATTTTTCATTGGTGTGGGGGCTTTTTTCAACTTTAATGGCATTCGCAGTTTCTATGCAAGTCTAATTTTAAACTATTGTGCAGGTATAATTTTATGAGTACATACCTATTCCAAAAAAAGTTGTCGAGTTTGATAATCAAATGCTCCTCTTCAAGACTGATGTTGTCGCCTTTGAGATCAAGGTCGAGATACTTAAGAGACCTGCACACATACATTAGGAAAACATTAGCGTGAAAGCAGTTGTCTCTAATTCATGCATGCGACTGCCTATAAATTTTAAAAACTGTAATTCTTACATACCGACTGCTTTGGCCAGAAAGTTTGAGCACCCATCTCCACTGTAATACTTCTTTTGGCTGCATGCGACTGAGTCAAAATTTAAAAAACTTCAATTGGAAAGCGTTTACAGAATGGGTGGCTCAGAGAATGCATATGGGTGGCTCAGAGAATGTGTGGCGGTTCAGGTCATGCGTACATGCAGCTGTCTATAAAGCACCCTTCCCCCGTGTAAACATACATGCATGCATGTCATTGTGTCTAAAAAACTTAAATTCCCAAATGCTCACATAATGCGTGGCGGTTCAGGTCATGGAATTTTCATAATGTGGGAGGTAATGCATGGAGGTCGTGGGATCAGAAACTAATGGTGATCTAACATAAAAACTGTGGAGTGATATAAACGTGGCATACATACATATTAATCATTGAACGTGTCAATTATATTCGTAATCATTTGAACGTGTCCATTATGTATGCTCACAGTAATTTTTTAAGTATTCTTAGGTAAATGTAAAAAAGTAAACATGTTAACGGATGCCTTCATAAATGCAAGAAAGTTATGAGCAATAAATCTGGCTCATTGATTTTGGAGGACGACAAAGAATATGCTAGAATCTTGAATGTGTATCCATCAGATTAGGGTTTAAGGTTAAATAAGGTTAAAAGATCATTAATTGTGCCCATTGCCAATAGGTGTACGCCTATCGGCGTAATTATGCATGGAACTTGGAACCCTAACCAATAATGAAGCAAACACAATTGCACTATATGGGGCATCAAGTTAGCTCTTTCCCACCATATTAGTAATATTATTATATGTGGTGACTCAATGTTTGTCATAAGAGCCATAATCCACAAGAACATAAAGGTAACATATTCAAAGGCATCATGTTTCACATTATTGATATTCTTAAACTCCTTATCAATTCAAAAAAATTCAATATTAAAAGACTCAACAACAAGGATGTTGATAAAAACACAAAAAATGGATCAAGATTAATTAAAGGACAAATGATAATTAAAGGGAAATTAAGGATGTATCTAGTCCCTTAATATTTGTAATGATACATAGCAGTGGCAATGACAATAAGAGAGGTATCAAGGTATTCTCAACACCCTCTCCATTAAGATCGAGTTATGTCAGTAATAACCTAGATGCATGTGCACTTTGGTTAATTATGAAGGCGAGTATGGGAAACATTGCAGGTTCAAAGTTCAAGCCTCGGTGGATCGGATTTGAAGGTGAGATTTGTTGGATCAACATTGTGCGTAGTCTACTCTATGCAACGCAGTTTGAAATACAACGCACCAAATAGGCTACGCAACAGAGTTCTCAAGACAATTGCACAGTACACAAACTGCTCAGTTTGTTGCGCGTTGTGAATACACAGACTTAATGCAGAAAAACACAGTGCTATGCTTAGCACATAAGCTCAAAAATAAGACAGAAAATTTGTCAATGCACAAAACTTGATATTAATTAACTTCGGCGCTGTGTGCGAATATAAAATACAATGACAGAGGTGAGATTCGACTCTAATGACTTCTTTTGTCAACTCTTCGGGTGTTTTTGGTTCTCTCTACCTCTCTGCTTCTTCTCTATGCATCAACTACTTGTCTTCAACATTATCGACTAACTAAGAGACTCAGAATTATATAGACAATGACTTAGACTTCCTACAGAAACTAAGATGGACTCAACATTAAAGACTGTCTTTAATTTGACTGACTCTTCAACCACTTACCAGAGCTCAAAAGGATAGAAATCGGATCCATTTAAAACTTCCTTCTTGTCGACTGACTTTTGAGTAAATGTGCGACTTTGCACTTACAGAATGTCAGACTGTCTGAATGACAAGTTGACTGATAGACAGATCGACAGAGACATAAATATCTCACCGACTTGTAATTACAATTTCCAATACTCCCCCTTAATTATAAGTAGGTGGGATTACAAAAGAAAATTACATCAAAAATTGAGTTTTCATTTTACTGTCACTCATTTGTTATTGCGCGGACTCCCAAACTACTGTGCAGATGTTGAAATGCATCACTTGCTAAAGCCTTTGTAAAAATTTCTATGACTTGTTCTTTTGAGCTGCAAAATTCTAAATTGATCTCTTTGTCATTCACCAATTCTCTGATGAAATGATACCTTGTATAAATATTCTTGGTTTTCTTGTGAAACACATGATTCTTTGATAACAAGATGGTTGAATTGTTGTCATAGAAAAATTTTGTTGGTTCATATTGTTCCTACAACAAATCTTTTAACATTCTTCTCATCCATACTGCTTGACAAGTTGCGCTTGTAGCTGCGACATACTCTGCTTCTGTTGAAGAAAGAGTCACTATGGGATGCTTCCTTGATGTCCGTGACACCATACTTGTTCCAAAATGAAATGTGTACTCAGAGGTACTTTTCCTATCATCAATGCTGCCTCCACAATCATTGTCAATGTATCCAATGAGTCTGAAAACTTCTGAAGTGGAGTACTTAATGCCAAAAACTTTTGTTCCATTCACATATCTCGAGATTCTCTTTCTTGCCTTCCAATGTGATTCTTTTGGAGTTTCCATGAACCTTGAAATTAGGCTCACTCCATACATAATGTTAGGTCTTGTCGTTGTTAGATACATAAGACTGTCTACCAGTCTTTTAAACAGCGTGGGATCCACCTTGGACCCTTTATCTTCCTTGCTTAGCTTCAATCCTGTTATGACACATGTTGGTGTTGCTTTTGAATTCATCATATTGAATCTTTTCAATATTTCATGTGCATACTTTGACCGTGAGATAAATATTCAAGTTTTGAACTAGTGCATTTCTATTCCCTAAAAATATCTCATAAGCCCCAAATCAGTCATGCCAAATTCATCCTTCATGACTGTCTTGATTTCTTCTATGCCAAAATCACCTGTAAATATCAAATCATCCACATATAAAAAAACAATTAACACATTACCTTGCTGATTTGATTTAATGTACAGTGTTGGCTCATTTTCACTTCTCTGAAATCCATTATATGTGATTGTACCGAGCTCTTGGGGCTTTTTAAACAATACAGTGATTTCTTCAATCTGTATACTTTGTTTTCTTGTGTTGGAACCTCATAACCTATTGGTTGTTCCACATATACTTCCTCTTATAAGTTTCCATTCAAGAATGTTGGCTCTAAATCCATCTGATAAACTGGCCATTTGTACTGTGCGACAATAGCTAACACGGTTCTGACTGTGTCCATGCGCACCACTGGTGCAAATGTTTCATTGTAATCGATTCTAGGTTGTTGTGTAAAGCCTCTCGCAACTAACCTTTCCTTGTACTTCTGTACATTTCCTTCTGCATCTTGCTTGGTTTTATAAATCCACTTGACACTTATAACATCGTTGTCTTCAGGTACATCAACCAAATTCCATGTTTGATTGTTCTTTATGCATATGATTTCTTCATCCATGGCTTGTGCCCATACATCCTCTTTGATTGCTTCTTCAAAGGTTATTGTATCATCTATTTGTGAAAACAAAGCAAAAACTGAAAATGAATTTGTTGCGTCTTCATTATAGATGTTGCGCAAACTTCTTGTCTTTGTTGGCAACAGACTTGCTAAAGTTGGATCTGGAGATGTAGAACTTCTTGGACTACTTGTTGGAGTTTGTTACGCTCTAGGTGTAGACTGCACACCTACTGTTATTACTGGAGTATTTTTCACGGTAATTTGTGTTGTAATGCTAGGTGTAGACGGGCCTGCACACTGACATGTGCATGATGTTTGAACCACTTCATCTTCTGTATCATCATGCTCCATTGCGTCAATAATTTTAATTGTCTTTGTTATAGTTCCATCCCATGCTTCATTTTCAACGAACTGAACATCGCGGTTGATTATGACTTTTCTTGCGACCAGGTCATATAGCTTGTATCCTTTTGTTTCTTCAGAATACCCTACAAATATACACTTTTTCCCTTTGCTATCCATCTTCCTTCTCAATTCATCTGGAACATGTGTGTATGCGACATAACCAAAAAAAATTAAGTGCGCCACATTGTGCTTCGACCTGTCCAGGCTTCATGAGGAACTATGTTCCTCACACTCTTTGTTGGACATTTGTTCAAGATGTATAGTGTAGTTGCTACTGCCTCAGCCCAATACTCATTTGAAAAATGTTTGGCTATTAACATACTGCATGTCCTTTCCATGATGGTTCTATTATTTCTCTCTGTGACACCATTTTGTTGTGGTTTATATTGCGCAATAAATTGCTTATAGATTCCATGAACTTTACAAAAGTTTTGAAATTCTCTTGAAATATATTCTCCTCCTCTATTAGTTCTTAGAAACTTGATGTAGTAGCCACTCTATTTTTCCACAAGTGATTTAAACTGGCGAAAACAACTCAATGCGTCAAATTTATGCTTTAGAAAATAAATCCATGTCTTTCTTGAGAAATCATCAATGAATGTTAGAAAGTATGTATTGGATCCTATAGACGGAGTTTGCATTGGTCAACAAAAGTCTGAATGTACAATTTCCAGTGGAGCTTTTGCTCTGTAACACTTGCCAAAAGGAAATGATTCTCTATGTTGCTTGCCAAATATGCAGTCTTCACATATTCTTTATGGTTTTTCAATTAATGGCAAACCTTTTACCATATCCTTTGTGTGTAGCAACTTCATACCTCCAAAGTTCAAATGTCCAAATCTAAAATGTCATAGCCATGAATCATCTTGTATTTCAGATTGGAATGTTGCCTTTATCACTGTGCCATTTTCTCCTCTCTTGATACTGCATGCACTATTTTATTCATTATTACTGCGTGCACTTTCTGATGTAAATGCAGTGTTTAACTACACACTTTTTCCTTTAAAAACAATTTGTCTTGTGTTCTTCTTCTTGGTTGGCTTTAATGTTAATGGGAACATCATGTTACTTGTCATCTGGATTTTTGCAATAAGTAAATTGCTTGGGCATTTATCCATGATCACACAGTGATTATCTTCCATGTAGATTTTGTATCCTTTTTGTAACCGTTTCCCTGTACTAATCAGAATATGCTTCAGACCAGAAACATAATATACATCAGACATAACTTTTTGTTCTCATTGTCTGGTTAAAATGTTTATATTGTCTTTCCCTAAGACAGTGACTTGGATATTTGTTGCAAGTGTAACCTTGGTTTGGAATGACTCATCCAAACTAGAAAACAGTTCTATGTTTC
>JASDQU010244000.1:50725-64382 GCA_032191745.1 Picea mariana | reverse complement strand
AGTATTTCCAGAATTTCTACTGCATCCACTTCTGTCAAAACTTCTTCCTCTACCTCTATAGTTAGCTCTCCCCCTTCATCTTCCATGACTTATAGATGACTACGCGGAAAATGAATTCTCTAATGACATATTTGACCTATTCAATTTGTGTTCATGATTGATGAGAGAAGCTTGCAGTTCATCTAGCCTTAACTGACTTAAGTCTTTTCCTTCTTCTAGAGTCACAAAAAGGGTATAAAATTTAGGAGGAAGACTCCTAAGTACCTTCTCAACAACTTTTCTGTCTTCTATGGTTTCACCATGAGAATTAATATGATTTATCAGTCCAGTGATGTGGGTGTAGAATGAATCTACCGTGTCTGAATCTTTCATTGACATGGTTTCAAAATCTCTTCTAAGAATTTGCAGTTTTGCACTGTTTACTTTGTCCATACCCTTATAAGACGTTTGTAATATGTCCCATGCTTCCTTGGCTTGATTTGCTGATGCAACTCTTGGAAGTATGCTCTCATGCATCGCTTGATGTATGTAAAACAACATCTTTCCATCCTTCTTTCTTTGATCTTTCAAGAAATATCTCTCAGCTTGTGTGAGGGAATCGTGTGTTGCCTGATCTACTAGTTCCCAATATCCATTCTCGATTATTTCCCATACATATTGACTTTGGAACAAAGCCTTCATGGTCAAGGACCAAATCTCATAATTCTTGCCTGTAAAAGTGGGAGGTTGCAGGCTTGAGGTAGAAGCCATATTTTACTTTCAACATAGTTTCTACTCTGACAAACTTGTTCTGATAACCAGGGCTCTAATACCAATTTGAAGGTGAGATCTGTTGGATAAACAATGTGCACAGTCTACTTTGCACAACGTAGTTTGAAATATTGCGCACCAAACAGACTACGCGAAAGAATTCTCAAGACCACTATGCAGTACACAGACTTCTCAGTTTGTTGCGTGTAGTGAATAAAAACACAGTCCTATGCTTAGCGCATAAACTCATAAATAAGACAAAAACTTTGTCAATACACAAAACTTGATATTAATTAACTTTGGCATTGTTCGCGAATATAAAATACAATGACAGAGATTAGCTTCGTGATGCAGGAGCATCCCTCACGACAAGCAAGCCAACGTGGAAGCAGGAAATTAGCTGGAAGACGTCCAGTGCAAGTTTTTTTGATTTTTTAAACTTTCTCTTTAAGTTGATGCGCTGAATATAAATGAGATCATTTATTTTAGGCGCCTTGATAAGAATGTAATCAGACCTCGAGCCATACACTCTCGTCTAAATATAGACAGAGGTATTTATAGTGGTAGATGCAGGTAGATAGAATTGAATTTGCAGATTAGACAGTTCTAGAAGAAAAGAGGGAAACGGGATATAGACACCCTCATTGTGCATTGTAACAGAGTTCAGCAACAGGATCTAGAAGGATCTAGAGCACAGGAGAATAGCAGAGAGATGTAGAAGAACACCCATGTATAGATCTTGAATTAATAGAAGAAGTTGATTCAGATTCATGGCTGTTGTGTTACTCTCTGTGTATGTGTGTTGAATGCTCTGTTTATGAACATTTCTTCCTGTTAGGCATTGTTGTTATGTTGTGCGCATGATTTCAAGTGTTAAGACAGAAGTCTGAGAGGAGGTGAAGTGAGTTATGATTGTTTCTCCTTTTGAGCAAGGATTCCTGCAAGGAGTGCAGTTGAAGTCGACTGCAAGGAGTACGTTGACAGAAGGCTCAGGGAGTTAAACTCTTGTTCTCAAAGCTCTCAGAAGTGAAAGTGGGTTGCTAAAGCCATGCAAGGAATGCGCAGGCTGAAGAAGAAGTCTCAGTCATAAATCTGAGAAAAGGAGATCGAAGACTGCTGCTGCAGGAAATGCACAGAGTCGGAAGGATTCAACACTTGGGAAGTTGTTGAATGTTGAACGCAAGGAGTGCGCACAAGTTCCTCTGAAAGAATCAGAGTGCGAAAGCTCAGGAGGTATAACACCTTTGGAATATCATTATCGAAGATTGCACATGAGGTTTTCCATGCCAAGAGTCCTTAAAGAGGGAGAAGAGGAATCGACGGTCAGGATTCGCAGAGGAGATTGATGAAATCCTGCCAGCCGTAAGATCTCGGGAATTTGCACAGGGTTTAAGTCCCAGTGTGCAGACGAGGAGTTCCGAAGGATTCATCGGGGTTCATTTCATCGGAGTTTTCGAGGACATAGAACTCTCACATATTGGAATCGCGATCCTCGATTTCCCGACGGGAGTTTTGAGCCGTCCATTGGCGAGGATGCGTGGCAGGATATCCGGACGAGTCGGTGATTGGAGGCATCGAAGTTCTCGCAGGTGAGGAACTCGTGCAACAAGAAATCGCGATCCACGATTTCTCAATAGGATCAGAGCCACTGATCTCGGCAGGGACACGTGGCGAGAGATCCCGAATAGTCGGAGTTGAGGATATCGGGGTTTCCGGAGTTGCGAAACACTTGCATACAGAAATCGCGATCTGCGATTTCCCGACACGATCGGAGCCGTTGATCTAAGGGACACGTGTCTGAGAATCTGGAAGAGTCAGAGTTCGGTATTTCGGGTTTCCCGCATACAATGGAAATGTTGCATTAGAAATCGCGATTTCGCGATACCCAATAGAGCGATAAGGAAGCGGTGACGTGGAGGAGAGAGTTCGCACATGCATCAGAGATCGGCATATCGGGATTCTCGGTGATGAGAAACTCACGACAGGAGAAGTCGTGAAATCCTGAAACGCGACGGCCCCAGTCAGAGTATTTTAGTGGAGGATAGGTGTCATCCCATATCGGGCCTCGGGACTTGGAAGGGTCCATGAACTAGTGCAATGGGAATTACAATACCCCGATACGCGATTTCCCGATCACCATAAGGTTTTGGACCATAAGCGCTAGAGAAAAGGAAAAGTGTTGGAAGGTTAGACCCTCACAGGGAGTCAACGCCAAAAGGGTGTCGGGGAGCGGAGAATCGAAGATTCTGAGGACGCGAAGTCGATACACTTCGTTCCCGCTAAGTCTGAAGTTCTGATACAACGAGTATTGTGGTCACATGGACCGGGAGGCCTAGCAGAGAGTGCCATCGCAGATCGGGAATTGGAGAATCGAGGAGGCAAGTTCCCGCGACACCGTATGTGCCGATTTCCCGACGAGAAAATTCCCAACAGGAACGACAAAGCGTTGGTCATTGCCCATCGGGTTTCGTGGATTCAAAGAGACAAGAATTCGTGACCACGAGACTCGCAATCATGCGAGTTCCAATTTCCCAATAGAGCAAAGGGAGATCATAAGGAGAGTTTTGTGGGTGTAGGAAGGTCCGGATAAGGGATTTGAAGAGCATTTCATCTCGTCGAGCCGAAGGAAGAGAAGGTCTTGAGGGAGCGGACGTGCCCTAGGTGGCGCGTTTTGCGTCACTTCAGATCTAATGAATTATTCTGTCAACTCTTCAGCTATTGTTGGTTCTCTCTACCTCTCTGCTTCTCTTCAGCATCATTGACTAACTAAGAGACTCGGACTTATAGAGACACTGACTTAGAATTCCTACAGAAACTAATATCGAATCAAATTTAAATATTGTCTTTAATTCGACTGACTCTTAACCACTTACCAGAGCTCAAGAAGAAAGAAATCGACTCCATTTATAACTTCTTTTTTACCGAATGACTTTTGAGTAAATGTGCGACTTTTCACTTACAAAATGTCAAACCTTCTGACTGACATTTCAAATGATTGACAAGCTGACTAACAGACATATCGGCAGAGACGTAAATATCTCACTGACTTGTAATTACAATTTCAAACAGACTTCAGTCTCAATCCACCGACAAGAGAAGAATCCCTCCCTGCTCATATTTCTCCCATCAGCAACCATTATTCAGTCTCCAGTCTTGTGGAGCATTATTCCACCTGAATTGAACCTTTCTCGAATTCTAGAACTCCAATTTTCCTTCTCTCATCTTCTGGCCCTTCTTGCTTCCTAATATCCCAATTTCACTCCGTCTCAAATTTCATATCAGGGTTTGGATATTTAGGTGAAACTATTAATACTTAGTCATCGGTTATTACATGCTCCCTCTGACTTATATGGTTATCCATATTTATCCCCTTGACCTCTTGTTGGCCCATCTATTATGAGCCTTGTAATACTCAAGCCCTATCTATTAACTTAGCAACCATCCCTCCTCACTCCCTCTCAAATTTTGTTACTAGATTTGGATATTCGGTTGGAGTTATTGAAACTAAATCTCCAGATTTTATAGACTCTCTTTGGCTTATATGGTTATCAGTTTATCTCTCCTTGCCCTCCTGTTGTCTCATGTGTTTCGAGCCTTGGAATATGAAGCGTTATCAACCAACATTGCGACCAACCATCCCTTAGATGTTAATTATATGTCTCATTTTCACTGCACCCCGCATTTCAAGATCAATGGTAATAATATTATGAATCAAGGAACTTTCATTAATATGGACTTAATCTGGAATGAGATAAAGGGAACCTGAAACGATTTGAAGCGATTCTTGAAGGAATCGAGGCACATTATTGTGAAAATACATGTAGAGTCAACAACATAGAAAATATTGTTTCCCTCCTCCTCAATAGAATTGAAAGTCTTATCCAAGAAGGACAAAAATCTACTGCTTTGGAGAAAACTATGATCATGGTTATCTAGAAGACAGAGAAGCTAGAACAAGAAGTAAGACAATTTCAGGAAAGAGAATGAAAGAGAAAGAATTCATGAGCTGGAAACAACAGTGACTATATTGTTGCAAAGATCAAATATGATTGAACATGAACGAGATTTTTACATTTTTACAGAGTTAAAGAAACCCCACAAGCGTCAAATTTAGAATCAAACAACCATACAAAACAACCGGGTGGAGCTCAAGAAGGGCAAGAGGTTGTACAAATAGAAATGGAGGAAAATAGCTAGAGATCAACTGGCAGAATGAATTGAAGTTCTTTAAATGTATTTTTCTTCTAGAAAAATATGTTAGAATATATGGCAGTTATACTACCCGAATATACAAGTTTGTAATTTTTGCTCCGTGCATTGCTTCTAACGTCGTTTAATATAATTTCCTATTCAGTTACTGTTTAAAAAAAGTGCTCAAAACGTATAAATGTATACCCAAATAGAATAGTCACAACAATACAAATACAAAATCCAAAGGGTTTCTGTGTACATATACGTTAAATCAAATTTAAGGAGATAGAACTTCACGGAATCGAGCCTAACATAAATCGAACGACCATAAAGCTATAATCCTAATTGCCATGAGCAATGTTACAAGATTCATTTGTAAGGCTACTTTTTTATATTTGCAAGTTTAATATAAAATTGAAAAATAAAATTTTAAATAATTTTCATTTTTGAAATAAAAAAAATTAATTTGAATTAAAAAAATTAATGTATATCATTTTCTTACTTTATAATTTTTTTTTAATCTCATGCCATTTCTTTGAAAAAGAATTTACATTGTAAGTTACAATGTAAGTTACAAGTTGGGAGGAAAGAGCGAACCAATGTACAACTTCCATCATCATCAATGGAATCTCAATATCTTTGACCTCTACTTTATCCACCAAATTTTGTCTTAAACAATGGTGTAATAAATTTTATTGAGGTATTGTGGGAAAAAAATGGCCCTATACAATGAGAATGAGTAGGGATTCTTCCTAATGAAATGTCCCTAGATTTCACACTATTTAGAATAGGGAATTTGTCAAGATTATGGCTTAACAACCTTTCATTGATTTTGATGGGTTTACCTATTATGACTGCGTCCACCATTTACATTTTTATGTGAAGCAACTATTATAATATCCAAAATGCGTAATAGTGCCCATGCTAAACTAATAAAACCAAAGAGATAAACATAAAACCAAATACATTATTGTTTTATATCTTTAGCAAACGTTACTAGGAAAATAAAAGTAGAAATTAAAAATAATAGTACAATGTTTTTGGCTATATACAAACAAATTGTGACAAACAAAATAAGACAAGTTTCTAATACATGAGAAAAGTATACACTATAAAAACAAATGTTTACTCCATTCCAAAACTCAATAAACTACCAAAAAAAAATTCTACACATCATAAGATTTAGAAATGAAGTTTGTCTCCAAAATAGGTTGGCAAGCAATGGCTTCTCATTCAGTAATTTTCTAAAGGAATTTACAAAATTGTAGAAGCAAAAAACCCTTATACCATTAAATTCTTCTTACCTATACAAAAACAAAATGAGGAAAAAATCCATTATTTGGGACATTTGGTTGATTATTTGATTCCCTTTCCTACTTGTTGGATCCATTAGTTGAATTAGCATTTTCCCCTAACTGAGGATTCAACCCTTCTTGTCTTTTCAGATCCTCTCTCGGGTTGTTTGAATCCTCTCTTTTAGAAGATTATCCACTTGGCTTGATGAATCTTCATCTCTTTCTTTTCTCCATCTCCTTGAAAAAGTGTCTGCATACACATAATTTTTATTAATGAAGGACAAATGTTACATCAGTAAGATGTGAAAGCTAAGTGCTAAAAATCCACCTCATGTAGAACATAAAATGGTTTTAAATGCCCCAAAATCAATAACTAAGAATATCGTTATCTAAAACTAACTAAAACTAACTTGGACACCTCACATAATCACGGTGACTGTGCAAGTGTCCTTTTAAATTAATGTTTTATTCACTAAAACATTTATTCACTAAAGTCCTATGTTAACTATTTTGGATCATAATTTCTAACAATCCCTCCTTTGATCCAAAATTTCTTTAGAGAGGATACCAAGCTTAGTTTTGAACTTAATGAATTTAATCATTTCGAGAGATTTAGTGAAGATATTAGTGGTTTCATCGTCTATTGGACAATGATGATTTCCTTGATGATGAGAGTTCAAAGGTAATGGTACTTTGTATCAACATGTTTTGTCTTCAAGTGAAACACTGGATTTTTTGTTGACTTGATAATTGATTGATTGTATATGAGCAAGGAAGTAGCTTCATTATGAACAACTTTAAGATCCTACAAAATTCTTTTCAACCAGAATATTCTGCAAGGCGCTTCCCAAGCTGAGATATATTTTACTTCTTCTATGGAATTTGCAATTGTGGCTTGTTTCTTACAACTCCAGGATAGAACAACTAATCTCATGCTCATTACATATCCCGAAGTAAATGCCATGTCTTCAACATCTCTAGAAAAATATGCATCTAAATAGCCAACAAGTCTAAAATTATTATTCCTTTTATACGCAAGTCCAAAATATTTTGTTCCTTGAAGATATCGAAGTACCCTTTTTGTTGCATTCCAATGACTCGCTCTTGATTCCTACATATACGTGGAAATTATGTTGACAGAAAAATATAAGTCTGGATGAGTATTTCTCTGTTAAATTAAACTTCTATTTAACTGTTGATACCTGGTACTACTGACAAGTCCCCCCCTTCAAACTTAGAAAGTTTTAAGTTTCTCTCCATGGGGATGATGGCTAGTTTGCAATCCTCCATTCCAAACTTCTTCAATAATTTAGAAACATACTTAGTTTGAGAAATAAATATTCTTCTTTCTCTTTGCATTACTTCAACTCCAAGATAGTAGTAAATTAATCCCAAATTTGTCATTTAATTACCTATTATAAGCTCTTTATTTACTTGAGATATATGATCATTGTTATTACATGTTATGAGAAAATATCAACATACATTCCCAAAATGATCAAGTTATTGCCTTGAATTCAAGTATACAAAGTGTCATCTGACTCATTATGAAGAAAACCATCTTTATGTAAATAGACATCCATTTTAGCATACCAAACTCTAGGTGCTTATTTTAACCCATATAATGCCTTAATCGATTTGCACACTTTTTTTCTTGCCCTAAAACTTCAAAACCAGGAGGTTGAGTCATATATATTTCCTCTTGTAGATCATCATTTAGAAAGACACTCTTCACATCCATTTGGTGCACTTTCCATCCACTGTGTGCAACCAAAGCTATCACTACCCCAATAGTATTCCACTTAGTTGTTGGTGTGAAGGTTTCTCCATAATCAATCCCTTCTTTCTGAGCAAACCCCTTTGTGACCAATCTATCCTTGTACTTATCAATTTCACCATTTTCCTTATATTTTATTCTATAAACCCATTTATAACCAATGGATTTTACATTCTTTGGACACTCAACAATTTTCCAAGTTTGATTTTTAATTGCTGCATCATATTCACATTGTGTTTCCTTCTTTCATTCATAATGTTTTACTACCTTTGAAAAAGTGGATGGCTTGGTAGCAGTAAGAGAAAAAACATGAGAACCCAAATTTTGTTGACTCCTTATACCTATTTTATGTTTTTCATTAGAACTAGCTTCCTTAAGTACTTGAGTTGCCCAATTTGGAGCCTTGTGTGCAACTTGAGGTGGCAATAAGGTACCATACAAAGAACTATTATCAATGTTAACTTGAGTTGAATCTTCTGAGCTATCTTGTAAATAGTATTTTGATTCTTCACCTTCCACCTATTTGTCCGATGTCCAAACCATTTCAAACCATTGATCATCCTTTGATTTATTTAAGTGTTGCAACCTTTGTTGTTCCTTAGTCACTTTTTTCTCTAATTGACTAAGTAATTTTTCAATTTATTTTGCACTTAGACTTTATGTTTCATAAAAAATAACATCCCTACAGACAATAATTTGTTTCTTGATAAAACTTAATATTTGTTCAGAATACCCAACTAGAATGCATTTCATACTCTTGAAATATAACTTTGTTTGTTTTTCTTTTGTACACTGAACCAAAAAATATAATATGTTTAATCACGAGCTTGAATCCATACCATGCTTCATAAGGATTTATTTCATCTAAAGATGAACAGGGAGACTGTTTTCTCAAGTAGACTATTGTATGTACTACCTCAGCCCAATAACTTGAACTTAACCCTTTAAAGAACAACATTTCTCTAAGCATGCCCAATAATATTTGATTCATTAGTTTAGTTACTCCATTTTGTTGTGGAGTATAGGATTTATTCAGTTTCCTCCTAATTTCTTTTTCCTAGAAATATGCATGGAATTCACTTGAAGTGAATTCTCTTCCATTATCCATACACAAAGTAGCAATTTTCTCCCCAGTTGCAGTTTCAACCAAATTTTGAAAAGACTGAAAATGAGTGAATGCCTCTGATTTTTCCTTCAAAAAACACTCCCAAACTATCTTGTTGAATTCATCAATGAATAGTTAAAAATAGTTACATCCCCCATGTGAAGTGTCCAAAGGTCCACAAATATCGTTGTGACCAAGTTGTAACCTCCTAGTTGTTCTCCAAGTACTTGTGGGAAATGCTAACCTTCTTTATTTTCCACAAATCAAAGATTTGCTTCTTGCATTTTCCTTCTGAAATGTGGGAAGTCCCTTTACCATTCCTTTTTTTTGAAGTTGAATAATACTATCAACATTCAAGTGTCCAAAATGAACATGCCATAATTGAATGGGTGTAAAGCCAGTCTCAATTAATCCTGCAAAATTTTGTAATCTTGGAATGATTGTGCCTTTCACTCTGAGAAGTTTTCCATCCTCATAATTTGTCATCGTTGTTTTATAATTATCCTTGATTTATTTGATTTTAATTATTCCATATTCAACAACTATTTGATGCCCTCATTGGAGAATCAATATCAAAGACAACAAAGTCTTCTTAAATGAGGGAATATAACAAACATTAGAAATTATACTTTCCCTGACTCATAGTAAAAACATCTTTACTAAACAGTTTCTCTGTGGTATATGAGTGGTGTCATCTTCTAGAAAGATTGAACTCCAGTGACAATCCTGATAATTCCAAAATAAATCTTTCATGTAAGTGATATGTTGAGTGGCACCTATATCCATGATCCATGCATCCTCAAAATCACTCTTGAAAGAGTAAGTTTTTTGAACTAAGTTTATTTTTTATGTTTATTGAAGTGTTGTAAAAACATATTCACAATTGTCATTTTATTTTTTATTTAGATATTGTGTCGAAGAAAAATCTTTCAGTTTAGCTATCTTGTCATAAGGAATGTGAAAATCAGAGGCATAATGTCCAATCTTATTACACCATAAACAAGTTATTGTTTTCTTTCCTTTTCCTCTTCCATTTGATTGTGAATGATGATGTTCTTCCTCTTTGGAATCTTTGTTAGTCCAAGTCATGTTACCTCTACCTCTTCCTTGACCTCGACCACGACCTTGATTTGAATACTGAGATGAATTATATTGATGTTCATTCCCTTTATGTTCATTTTCTTGGTAGAAGAAACACCTTTTTCAGTAGTACTCTCGCTGGTGCTTACAACCAACACATCCTCCTTCGATTGTTGTGTCTTACCAAAAGTTTTATCATGATTATCTAGTAGCTCACTAGGTTTATCAAAAGTTGTATTCTCCAACTTATTTATAATCTACAATCTTTCCAAAAAATGTTTGTATGATTCTGGCAAACTTGACATCAAAATTGTAACCATCAAACTATATTCGATTTTAGAAAAACCTACCTTTGCATTCATTTGCTTAATATTTTTTAGTATTGAGATTTATTCCATTACATCTCTCCCAACAACTAATTTTTGTTTCAATAACTTTAATTGAAGATCGTCTCTTTTAGCCTTAGTTTGTGAATCATATAAATCTTTAAGTGTTTTTCAAGTTGACCAAGAATCACTACAATTTTCAATGTGCACAAAGACTTCATAAAAAATGGTACTTTGAATTTGTGCTAAGGCATTTTCATATTTTAACTCCCATTTTGATAATTGAGCAACACCGGTTGGTTTTGTGGGTTGTGCATTACAAATTCCTTTCCATAATTCATCATAGATGAGAGTGTTTTGAGTTTGTCGATTCCATGCTTTATAGTTCTTTGAACCGTCTAACTTGTCAGAATCATTAAATAGATTAATGAATTTAGAGATTGTTCAATGATAAGTGCAGTTACACCTTATATCACCAAAGCAATGGAATAATATGCACCTTGTTGGCGTAGGCCTATTTTGGGATAAAAGCCTATTTTGGGAGAAAAGCCTATTTTTGGAGAGAAAATCCTATTTTTGAGCATGCGCCATATGTGGTGGAAACGTAACATGCGAAATATGGAGGAAAAGAAGCATGGCGCACATGCAGACAAACCTAGCCATGTTATGGTTAGGGTTTTTGATATGAATGTAATGGCGATGAGACAACATAGTAGTATAATAAAGGCCTAGGAGGTATAGTAGAAGTTGGTTAAGAAGATAATAGTTTTGGTCTAAATAAGCTAGTTTTTGAAGGTTAGGTCATAGGCTATGTAGCCTGGTGTGGTCTAGTCCACCTCATGGATTAAACTTATCATATTTGTTTACTATAATCTTAAAGAATGTAATGCGCACAATGCATATTTTGCAGAATGATGAATAAAAGAGCAGAAGAGACAAATCTTTGTGGACGTATCTGCATGGGGGGGGTGAACCATGATAAACCTAGTGTGTTAATGTGTTTGAATGGTTTCTTTACTATTATGTTGTTTACCAATTAAAGAATGAATGGTTAGCTTAGATTATGACAACATGCATGCATAGTTTGATTAATGAATGAATGATAGATTTAAATGAATGGATAAGAAATATGATGCATGATGAAAATGAATAGATCACAGTCCCAATCTCTTCCCTGAATGCAGACATTTGATTCTTGCAGTCCCCCATAAACTATCTTGGGTGAGACTATGTCGAGCACTATGTGCGCAACGTTGCCTTCTGGTTTACCAAGAGGGCCGATAGTTTGATGGTTTTGTTGGAAACCTTTGAGATCAGAACTTGGGTCAGCCCAAGCGTCCAACAAATGGTTCTATTTCCAAGATAGAACTACACAGAACAAATTGAAAGGGAATTGTTGAATAAGAACATGTAGAATGAAAACATAGAAGGGAATGTTGAGTCCATCGAATCCAACGAAGGCAGAGATTGGAAGATGGTTAAAAACAAAGGAACTTGAGTTTTCAGAGAAGGACAACTGAAACCCTAAATAAACACCATGCTTATATCTCGACAAATATGTGTTTAGCGACTTGCATGAGATATTTTTCTGCAAATTTCCACATTTGTTATAGGAGTGGTTATTGAGGTTGAAGGAAAACCATCCTACAAATCGGATAAGGAATCTAGAGTGGCATCCCGTGGAGATTCTACAATTGCAATAATTCAATAATAATTTACACGCACAATAGATTTTTTGTTAGACAATATTATTGCAAGGTTTATCACTGAATTTGTAGTTGATACTACGAAGTCGTACATTGTTGTCAAGTAGGAATTTCTGAAGGGACCCAAAGGTAGGTACATAAGATCACTATATACTTCCACAAATATTTTATCATATGAAAAAGGCATGATGACCATGGAAACAGAGAACTAAACTTCCCTGCATGCATGGGGAAAGGGGGGAAGCACTGACAAGAGTATGAGATATGGATAAGGAGATGTATACGTGGAAGCAGAAGGAGGCCATGGACATGATCATGATGGGAAAGGACCAAACAAATAAGGTAATGAAAAAAGTTGCAATGGCATGCATCAGTAGACCTTGCCAATATAATATGAATAACAAAAAGAGGGCCATAGCTGACAAAGAGGGCTTGGTGAGTGATGAGGAAGAGGTAGAGGATCTACGGGCTATGGAGCATATTGAGGAAATCTTGCACACAACATATGAAAGGAAAACAAGAGGTCCACAGTCAGGAATAGAAGGAAGAACTCTAGTTCAGATCACAGTTAGTGTGGAACCTACAACCCCATGTCCGACTAATACACCTGAAGGAACATGAGCTTTTAGACAACCAATTTTTAGTAGAAGAGGTGCAAAAGGTCAAGGGTCCAATAGAGGACAAACCACTGGTGGTACAATTTCAGGAAGTAACAATCAACTATCTACACAATGTGAAGGAAGTAGTTCAACACGTTTCAAAATGGTAGGAGTAGATCCCACTATCATATTACTAGATTTCTATGTTGAGATATTTGAGGACCTTGAGAAACATTTATTCATCTATGAAAAAATATGGGAAGCAAATCAGGTCATAGATGAGGATACAAAAGTCGCGCAGTTGGCTATAACATCCAAAGATTGCGTGCTAGACTGGTACATGAGACTTAAAGTAAAAAATCCACAAGGAGCACCAATGACTCTCATGGAGGTGAAAAAGATGTTGGTAAATGAATTTTAGAAGCTAGGCTCACAAGACATGTGACCCTGGAGCTCCTTTGAAAACATCTCCAGTAGTTTCTCAGTCAGTATCACCCATGTCTTGCAAAAGATTTCCCAAAATGTTGTTTTGTTGCTCTTTTTCCAACAGTAAACTACAGAGCTTCTCGATCACAAGTGGTTTTCCTGTGAACACAAAATCACTCAATTTATAGATGAAGACAAATTTTGGTAAAGACAAAGTCAATTTTCTTTCCAATCCAAACAAACTTGTCTAACAGAATCCTGGTAAAAAATAAACAAACAAATAATTAAGGTTTTCAAGAAACTAATTTTGTATATATATATATATATATATTATTTTCATATTACCAAATTGATTAGAAAGGTGGGACTTAGAGGTATTGAATTGTGGACTTAAAACCTTTT
>JASDQU010244000.1:30987-44041 GCA_032191745.1 Picea mariana | reverse complement strand
CTATCTTGTCATAAAGAATGCGAAAATCAGAGGCATAATGTCCAATCTTATTACACCATAAACAAGTTATTGTTTTCTTTCCTTTTCCTCTTCCATTTGATTGTGAATGATGATGTTCTTCCTCTTTGGAATCTTTTTTAGTCCAAGTCATATTACCTCTACCTCTTCCTTGACCTCGACCACGACCTTGATTTGAATACTAAGATGAATTATATTGATGTTCATTCCCTTTATGCTCTTTTTCTTGGTAGAAGAAACATCTTTTTTAGTAGTACTCTAGCTCATGCTTACAACCAATACATCCTCCTTCGATTGTTGCATCTTACCAAAAGTTTTATCATGATTATCTAGTAGCTCACTAAGTTTATCAAAAGTTGTATTCTCCAACTTATTTATAATCTGCAATCTTTCCAAAAAATGTTTGTATGATTCTGGCGAACTTGACATCAAAATTGTAACCATCAAACTATCTTCAATTTTAGAAAAACCTACCTTTGCATTCATTTGCTTAATATTTTTTAGTATTGAGATTTATTCCATTACATCTCCCCCATCAACTAATTTTTGTTTCAATAACTTTAATTGAAGATCGTCTCTTTTAGCCTTAGTTTGTGAATCATATAAATCTTTAAGTGTTTTTCAAGCTGACCAAGAATCACTACGATTTTCAATGTGCGCAAGGACTTCATAAAAAATAGTACTTTGAATTCATGCTAAAGCATTTTAATATTTTAACTCCCATTTTGATAATTGAGCAACACCGGTTGGTTTTGTGGGTTGTGCATTACAAATTCCTTTCCATAATTCATTATAGATGAGAGTGTTTTGAGTGTGTTGATTCCATGCTTTATAGTTATTTGAACCTTCTAACTTGTCAGAATCATTAAATAGACTAATGAATTTAGAGATTGTTCAATGATAAGTGCAGTTACACCTTATATCACCAAAACAATGGAATAATATGCACCTTGTTGGCATAGGCCTATTTTGGGATAAAAGCCTATTTTGGGAGAAAAGCCCATTTTTGGAGAGAAAATCCTATTTTTGAGCACGCGCCATATGTGGTGGAAACATAGCATGTGAAATATGGAGGAAAAGAAGCATGGCACACATGCAGACAAACCTAGCCATGTTATGGTTGGGGTTTTTTATATGAATGTAATGGCGATGAGCCAATAGAGTAGTATAAATAAAGACCTAGGAGGTATAGTAGAGGTTGGTTAAGGAGATAATAGTTTTGGTCTAAATAAGATAGTTTTTGAAGGTTAGGTCACAGGATATGGAGCCTGGTGTGGTCTAGTCCACCTCATGGATTAAAATGATCTTACTTTTTTACTGCAATCCTGAAGAATGTAATGTGCACAACGCATATTTTGCAGAATGATGAATAAAAGAGTAGAAGAGACAAAACTTTATGGACGTATCCACATGGGGGGTGGACCATGATAAACCTAGTGTGTTAATGTGTTTGAATGGTTTCTTTACCGTTATGTTGTTTACCAATTAAAGAATGAATGGTTAGCTTAGATTATGACAACATGCATGCATAGTTTGATTAATGAATGAATGGTAGATTTAAATGAATGGATAAGAAATATGATGCATGAGGAAAATGAACAATTCACAGTCCCAATCCCTTCCCTGAATGTAGACATTTGATTCTTGCAGTCCCCCTTAAACTATCTTGGGTGAGACTATGTCGAGCACTATCTACACAACGTTTCCTTCTAGTTTACCAGGAGGGCCGATAGTTTGATGGTTTTGTTGGAAACCTTTGAGATCAAAACTTGGGTCATCCCAAGCATCCAACAAATGGTTCTATTGTCAGGACAAAACTACACAGAACATATTGTAAGGGAACTGTTGAATAACAACATGTGGAATGAAAACATAGAAGGGAATGTTGATTCCATGGAATCCAATGAACGCGGAGATTGAAAGATGGTTAAGGACAAAGGAACTTGAGTTTTCATAGAAGGACAACTGAAACCCTAAATAAACACCATGCTTATATCTCGCCAAATATGTGTTTAGCAACTTGTATGAGATATTTTTTCTGCAAATTTCCACATCTGTTATGGGAGTGGTTATTGAGGTTGAAGGAAAATCATCCTACAAATTGGATAAGGAAGCTAGAGTGGCATCCCATGGAGATTCCACAGTTGCAACAATTCAATAATAATTTACACACGCAATAGATGTTTGGTTAGACAATATTATTGCAGGGTTTATCACTAAATTTGAAGTTGATACTGCGAAGTTGTACATTGTTGTCAAGTAGGAATTTCTAAAGGGACCTAGAGGTAGGTACATAAGATTACTATATACTTCCATAAATATTTTATCGTATGAAAAAGCCATGATGACAATGGAATCAAACAACTAAACTTCCCTGCGCGCATGGGGGAAGGGGGGAAGCACTAACAAGAGTATGAGATATGGACAAGGAGATGGATAAGTGGAACCAGAAGGAGGCCATGGACATGATCATGATGGGAAAGGACCAAACAAAGAAGGTAATGAAAAAATTTGGATTGACACGCATCAATAGACCTTGCCAATATAATATGAATAACAAAAGAGGGCCATAGCCAATAGAGAAGGCTTGGCGAGCGATGAGGAAGAGGTAGAGGATCTTCGGACTATGGATCATATTAAGGAAATCTTGTGCACAACATATGAAAGGAAAAAAAGAGGTCCACGGTCAGGAATAGAAGGAAGAACTCTAGTTTAGATCACAGTTAGTGTGGAAGCTACATCCCCATGTCCGACTAATACACCTGAAGGAACACAAGATTTTAGACAACCAATTTTTATTATAAGAGGTGCAAAAGGTCAAGGATACAATAGAGGACAAACCACTGGTGGTACAATTTCAGGAAGTAACAATCAACTATCTACACGACGTGAAGGCAGTAGTTCAACACGTTTCAAAATGGTAGGAGTAGATCCCACTATCATATTACTAGAGTTCTGTGGTGAAATATCTGAGGACCCTGAGAAGCATTTATTCATATATGAAAAAATATGGGAAGCAAATCAGGTCATAGATGAGGATACAAAAGTCGTGCAGTTGGCTATAACATCCAAAGATTGCGTGCTAGACTGGTACATGAGACTTAATGTAAAAAATCCACAAGGAGCACCAATGAATGTCATGGAGGTGAAAAAGATGTTGGTAAATGAATTTTAGAAGCCAGGCTCACAAGACCAGTACATGAACGGAATGATTGAGATTAGGAAGAAACTAGGTGAGTCCGTCTAGGAGATTGATCAAAGGTTCAAACGTCTGAAAGGTAAGTTGAAGTAATCTATTACTGACATGCAACATAGACATATATTTTTGAAATCACTATTACTACACTTGAATTATCCCTTGAGACAACATAAGTTCCAATCTCATGCAGAGGCTCTATAAGAAGCCCTGCAGTTGGAAGAAAACCAGTATCAACAGACAAATCCAAAAATAGAAGAGATGAAAGAGGATCTGAAGAATCAGACATTTTAGTTGAACTAGAATAAAGGGAAAGAGAAGAGAGACGTTGTTTGGTATACGTTATGCAGAACAAAAAGACACGATAAGAATGAATGTCCAACCTTTGTGCAGTACTTGGATGCAGGGGTGCCAAACCCCTTTGCTATAGTAGGGCCATGGTGTGAAATTTGTAAGACACATGGGTATGATTCATATTATTGTCCAATGATGCAGAAGTATAAGACATTGCCAAAAATTTCTTACTAATTTTTTTTCAAATCAGTGGGTCCTGATGATAAGGACTGTAGAACACTGGAATTGATGAGAGAGAGAACTTTATAAACCTACAGGGTGCAAGCAAAGGTGACGACAGGGAAATATGCACCATAGTTCAATAATGCGCAACCACAATTCAATCTCGTGCAACCACCATACAATAATGCACAACCATAGTATAATATCATGCAATATAACCAAATACCCCAATACAATGCACCATGTAGAGAAATAGATGGATTCATAGGTGGAGGCTGGGGTAGAGGAGGATTTGGACGGGGTAGAGGGCCAATAGTCTGCCAAAGATGTCAACAACCATGACACTATGCAAGAGACTTTCCACTTCCATCTGTGACATGTATGTTTTGTCGCGTAGCATACCACAACACAAAATATTGTCCAACATTATTGAATATAAGAAAAAAGGAACCAGAACAATCAAAACGTACATTGGATTTCTATAGAATCCAGGGATGATGGGAAGAACATTAACATAGTTATTCGAGGAGGATCCAAGACATGAGTTGATGCAACAAAACAAGATCCATCTCAACACTAGTGTGTTATGAAGAACACTGAGACACATAAGCATTTTGATGTGTGGAAAGAAAGGGAGATGTTTAAGGAGGCCAGACAAGAGATTCTAAAAGAGAACATTGCATCTACATCAATTGCAGAGCAAAGTTAGGATCCACCATTGTACGATATGCCACCTTCAATGGATCACACCAGCAAAGGAAAACCTTAAGAGAAATTAAGTAACCTAAATACTTTTCTGCAATCATGTGTAAAGTTATTGAATGATCCATCATCCATTAAGGTCTTACAAAACTTTGTAGAAAGGTGAAACACATAAGTAGAAGGGAAGTTAGAACAAAATATAGTTAATGATCTTCATATGAGAAGAGGAACAAGTAGGGAATTCAGGTTAAATGCCAACATTGGGGATTTCAATATGGGAGATGTCATACTTGATTTAGGCTCTAAAGTGAATGTCTTACCTAAGAAGACATGGTGGTGTATGGGAGAACCCACATTAGGGTATTCACTTGTCCAGTTGAAATTATCAAATCAACATAGAGTGTTATCAATTGGAAGACTTAAAGGTGTGACAATATACTTGGATGGAGTGCACACTGTGGCATATTTCAAAATTATAGAAATAGTAGATGGCACAACACCCTATCCAACATTACTAGGATTGGATTGGGCATTTGATAACCAGGCTGTGATAAACCTGAAGACACGGAAAATGACTTTTGAATCAGGTGAATATAGAGTGATTGCACCATTGGATCCCTCAGAAGGAAAAAGGTTTGTAGAGGTGACATGTTTGGACTTTGAAGAAATAAATCATTTATATAGGACTAATGCATGAGAAGAAGATTATGTCAACCCAACTGTAGATGGGGTACTCAGCTGGAGAAGAATTACATCATGTGTATTAGACTCTAAGACAAGTCTGGAAAAATGGAAGCAGATACTACATGAAGTTTCCACAAAGAGGTGCGCAAGAATAGAGTGTGCAGTAACGTGTGTCGGTACAAAGATAAGGGAACCTCCCACTTTTCATGGTTTGAATGACCTAGATGAATTCTTGAAAAAATGTGAGGAAGAAGTTTTGGAAAATCAGAGGTTGTTAGCCCTGGATATTGCACTAAAGGCAACACTCGCAAGATGGTGGGGCGCACACAAGCAAACTATTCAAGACTGGTATCAGTGTAAATGGCTATTGCACATTACATTTGGTGTAGAATAGGGGAATAATATATTGCATAAATATGATGGGTGAGGAAGACCATCTGAGAACATAGAAAATTGAATAAAAGAATGGAGGTTCACACCACCAGAAGAGTGGCCTTATTACTTTATTCATACATTGGAAGGGATACCAGGGAACTAGTACATAGAACAGTAACTGTGCATAGGCACTACATAATGGACAGTATTACAACAAAATTTTGTGGTAAATTTCTCATTTGAGCATGAGAACCCTAGTATCGATTCATCCCTGAAGCCGATACATGGAATGATTCTTTTTGAGGAACCTGAGGTGGAAACTATAACCGAATATCAACGACATAACATACAAACAACCAAGGAATTACTCTCATGTTACCATGTCGTAGAGGAAGCACCGGAAGAAGATGATCCACGCAACATTCATATAACATAGATTGAAGGTGAGAGAGAGGTGGAAGGCCCATATATGGAATCCGAGGCATTGTTTGCACCAATTAAATTCAAGAAAGTCAATATTGGGATAGAAGAAAACCCTAAAATGGAAACCATTGGAGACTACTGGGATGAGCATACACTAGAAAGGATATCATAATTATTGTGTGAATACAACAACTTTTTTTTCTCAACCTTTACAGAGATGAAATTAATAGAATGTGATTTTGGAGAGATGAATATACCCCTAAAACCATATGCTAGACCTGTTAGACAGAGACCGTACTGGCTAAATCTAATGTATAAGAAAAAAGTGAAAGCATAACTTGACCAAATGCTAGAAGTTGGTATCGTAGAGCCAATGGAAGACACTAAATGGATCAATCCCATGGTGGTCCAGGAAAGGAAACAAGGGGGAATAATTTTTTTTGTAGATCTAAGGAAATTAAATGATTCTTTCTTAGATGATCCTTTCCCTATCCCTTTTACAGATGAGGTCTTCAAGAATGTGGGAGGCCAGGAAGCAAGCATATTCATTCACAGATGGATTCCCAGGTTATCATCAAATTAAAATAGCTCCAGAGGATAGGGATAAGACTACATTTGGTATAGGATGGGGATCCTATCAGTATACATTTATGCCCTTTGGACTGAAGAATGCACTAGCTATCTTTTCAAGGGTGGTCATAATTGCTTTTAAAGATTTCATACATAAGTTCTTAGAAGTATATTTGGATGACTGGACTTTTTTTAGTCTTTTGAAAGATCGTGCAAAAGTCTTAAGACTAATGTTGGAAAGGTGCAGAAAATTTCATATCTCATTAAACATCAAGAAATATATTTTCAGCACACCTTTTTAGATACTATAAGGACATGTGGTATGTAGACAAGGGTTACTGGTTGACCCTACTAATATTATTGTAATTGTGAACTTACCACCACCAAAGTCAATGCGTTAGTTAAGAGCCACACTTGGACATACATGGTACTAAAATAAGTTTATCAAGGGGAATGCATAGATTACCATGCCAATGGAAAAGTTATTGAAGAAGGACACCAAATTTTAGTGGAACAAAGATTGTCAACATGGATTGGATACTTTGAAGGAGAAGATGGTGAAATCACCTATTTTAGTGTTTCCAGACTGGGAAAATACATTCCATGTGAATATAGATGCATTAGCAATACACTTGGAGCAATTTTGGCACAACCAGGAGTAGCTGACTTAGATCATCCTATAGCTTTTGCATGTAGAACGTTATTAGACTCAGAGAATAATTACAACACAATAGAAAGATAAGGTCTAGCCATGGTGTATGCATTGTAGAAATTCATAAACTACTTATTGGGAAAGCACTTTAAAATGTTCACAGATCATTCTGCCCTCAAATATCTAGTCAACAAGCCAATGTTGAGGGGCAGGATCTGTAGATGGATATTATTGTTCTAGGAATTTAATTTGAAGTAATAGTTAAACTAGGGAAATTGAATGTAGGACTAGATCACTTATCAAGGATAACCAATGGAGAACAACCTACTAACTTAGAAGACAACTTCCCTGCTGCACAATTATTTTGAGTATAGATAGATGATTACTTTTTGATATCATTGAATTCTTGAGCACATGAGTTGCACCAAAGGAGTTTAGTAGCCCGCATAAGAAAAACCTAGTATTTATAGGTGTAGACTATAAACTAATTGCGGGTTATTTATACAAGTTGGGTGCATATAGAATTTCGAGAAGGTGTGTGATGGAGCATGAATGACCTATAGTTCTAGCAGAAGATCATGAAGGTATAGATGATAAGGATATCATGAATAAGGTCTTGCGTGCAGGTTTATGGTGGCCAATAGTTCATAAAGATGCAAAAGAATATTGCCAAAACTATGATGTTTGTCATAAAGTTGGAAATGAGATGCCCCTAAGATCCCAAGTAACACTTCAAGTATTTGACAAGTGGGAAATAGATTTTTTCGGACCTATTAATCCACTAGCAAGAAGGTCAAGAGAAAGATACATCATTGCTATGACAAAATATTTAACCATATGGGAAGAAGCAACACCAGTCAAGGATTGCAACACACTTCTTATTTGAGAAGGTGATTACAAGATTCAGATGTCCCGGGATTTTGATGAGTGACCAAGGCACCCATTTTATTAATAGTATCATCTAGGTTATGACTGAGGAGTTTGAAGTCTATCACCAAAAGAGTACACCATATCATCCTCAAGCAAATGCAACAATATAAGCTTTCAATAATATTTTGGAGAATGCCTTGACAAAGATCTATAATGTGAACATAGATGAATGGGATTTAAAAATACCAGTAGTATTATGGGCATACCAGACTACATGCAAGAATTTGACAGGACAAACACCATTCAAATTGGTGTATGGACAAGAAGCATTGGTGCCATTAGAATTTTTGGTACCCAATCTATGCGTTGCGACAATTACATATATGAAATAAAGAGGCATTGTACAAGAAAGGTTAAGTCAAATTATGGAAATGAAGAAGACAATATTTTGGCAAGATTCCACTGAGAGGTGCAAAAATCAAGGGGCAAATCCTAGCATGATAGACACATAAAGAAGAAGAGATTTAAGTAGGGAGATCTAGTTCTCCTCTATGACAACAAATTTTTGCAACATTTGGGTAAGTTCAGAATGCATTGGCTAGGGCCATATGAAGTGAAGTATGTCACATATGGAGGATATGTGCAGTTAAATGACTTGACAGGAACAAAAATGCAAGGAATGGTGAATAGTATTCGACTAAAATAGTATAGGGACAACTGACCTACTAACTCTTAGTAGTTGTAACACAATAAGAAATCCACGTGTATAGTGTACTATAGTATAAATTAGGAAAGAAAAATTATGAAAAGACATAAAAAGTAGAAAAAGAATAAAAAGGAAGATAAAAACAAAAATAATGAAGAAAAATACAAAAAAAAGTAATTAGGAGGAATAAATGATTCATGGATGACATCGCGCAACAACTGGTGTGAAAGAATTTGGATGAATACACATAGGGAAAATTGGACACTGCGCAAATGACTAGAAAAAGTGAAAAAATGGACAAAACATTAATAATTGGGTCTACAAAAAGATAAAATCACGGAAAAGTTTGACACTTAGCAATTTTTGAGTGAATAGAGAGTTGAAGAGTGCAATATAGGAGAAATCGTGTGAGGAATATAACAATTGAGTACTCAACATACAACATGACACCTACGAAGGTTGGTGCCCCAGGGTGATATGTTAGGGTTACTCTGTTGGACCTAGTATTATGGGGTAGGTATTGATGACAAAGAGGACCAATATGGTCAATGTTGGGAATGGAGTTGGTATTGGAATTGATACAAAAAGAATCAAGTAGATGTTAATAATTCTGGTATAAAAGTCTTAACAAGAAAAGTCTCGTCCAACCAAACCCTAAGTCAAGTTGAAACAATTAAATGTGTCAAGAAGACTATATAAATTGAAGGAGAAAATATCAAAGTCAAGTGTTTCAATAGAATGGAGTAGATATCAAGAAGTCTAGTATAAACATATCAACAAGAAGTTGAAGTTGAAAAAGTCAAAAGTCGAAGTCAAAGAAATTGGGGGTCGAAATCAAAGAGATCGAAGAAGTTGAAGGTCAAAGTCAGATAAGTAGAAGAAGTCGAAGGTCGAAGTTGGATAAGTAGAAGAAGTTGAAATCAAAGAAGTTGAATATTGAAGCCGAAGTCGAAGTCGAAACAGAAGGAATTCAAGATGACCAAAGTCAAATTACACAAGTTGGTTTTCTGCTTAGTCGAGTCGGTCCAAGAAAGAAGTAACCTAAAGGTTGAAGTCGAAGAAAACTTAAATTTGGAAATACAAGTCGAGTCAAGGGTGAAGCAAGTTGGGTGGACCAGAATAGAAATACTCAATTCAAAATTTCTCCTAGTTGAGTCAACCAAAAATAAGTTTGTCGGTCGAATGAGGAAGCAAATACGAAAAAGGGTGAAGACCAAGTCGAATATTTAGTGACTAGCAACTGAGAGGGAACTGATTTTAATATCCACAATCAAGTAAAATTTTTACAAATTGAGTTTAAAAAGTCACCAACAAAGGATATATTTGGAGGTCTATTTAGACATTCATGAAAAGGTAAATTGTATTGAAGTCGATTTGGCATCCGACAACGAAAGGAAAATACAGGCAAGTTGCTTTCAAAGAACCATCTGTACCAGCCACCTCGCATATGTTTTGGGGAAACTTTCAAGTAATAAGCTAATTGGGCATGTTTTTCACAAAACCCATGTCGTAGAATTGTAAAATTTGTTTCCATCACTCCAAAATATTTGTATAGAATAAATGTCTAATTTTGTGTATGAAAATCAATTAATGAAATCACCATTTGTGTTAATTAAATGAAGGAGTGTAATGTTTCATTACTAAAAGAAACAATGGTTCAACCTTATACCTTTTGGAAAGCATATAATAAGACAAATAAGGTGAAATGAATGTGTCTCTTTGGTCTACATCATAAGATCACAAACAAGTACAAAGTCCAAAGAAGAAAGTCGAAGATACTTATGAAGTGAGGGTGGAAGGGTGGAGCAAGGAAGGAATAATGTCCTTTACTAATTAAAGTTTGAAGACAGGAATTTGATGCTTCATAGGGTTGGTGCCCTAAACAAGGGAGTTGGTGCTTTCTAGGGTTGGTGCCCTTAAACAAGGGAGATGGTGCTTCCTAGGGTGGGTGCCCTAAAACAATGGAGTTGGTGATTCCTAGGGTTGAAGCCTTGAACAAGGAGATTGTTGTCTCCTAATCATTATTGTAACTTGTATTGATGTATTGATTTTATATTCAAGTTTATTGTTGTTGATAAATGGTTGTTAATAAGTTAAAAATTTTAAAATTTTAAATAATTAACCACTACTAATTCACCCCCCCTTTCAGTATTGACTAAGTTTCCAACATAATCGACAGTCTAGAAGAAGGAAGGAAAGAATGACAGAGCCCGAGGATGCTGTAAAGTTGGAAGATGTCACAACCTCGAAGACATAGTCGATCAAACCGACTAAGTTAGAGAAGGAAACATCAACGAATGTACAAGTAGAAATGGGCCAGAGATCAGAAAAACCCAATGGAAGCACAAACCTTAACCCAGAAAATCTTGTAGAACCTAAGTGAATGAAGGGACAACAATAGGGACATGTCGTAGAGGAGGTATTGGTTTAAGATATCACAAAACAATCGGAGATAGAAGGAGAGGAAGAAGAAATGACATAAGCAACGAGAGAACTCCACCTAGTCATTTACTAGAAAAGGAAGGCTCTGGACACAACAAAGATCACACTACCTTACATCTCAGATGTTGTAGTCATAGTGGAATATATGCTAGGGAATGTGTCGAAGCTGAGATATGTCGACCATGATGTTAGAGACATGAAAAAGTTTCCAGACCTTGCATAGGAGAATTATTTGGAGGACAAAGGGGAGATAGGACCCCTAGAAAAACCCATCTTGGAGCCTGCGCAATGTATAATAGGGCTATATACTTCAGGTATGATGCACCTACTGGATATACCACATTTATGGCATGGTAAAAATGTTTCCCTTTGTTACAAACAACACTTGGCTAGGGTACATGGAGGTATCGTGTGGATGGATAGGTTGGTCTCCATTGATGTTTCTTTGATTTCCAATATTACAGGGTTGCCCACTATTGGCACACAACCCGAATAGTACCTGAAGAATAAAGCATGAGAAAATGAAATTGCAGAGATAATGAAAGCGCAGTTTGGAACAAATAGCGGGAACTAGAGTATAGTCATAAAATACATCAATGACTTTGCAACAAGGTTTTCCAGCAAGCTAATGGATTGCAAATTGTCGAGGAACTGAAGAAAGGAAGATGCCTCAGCAGGATTCATTGCAGTAGCCATGCAATGCACAAAAGGAGTGATGTTTAGTTGGGCGCCATACCAGTTAAACCAGTTTTTGATTGACTACAAGAATGCACAGTGTTAACACCATGATTTTTATAGCTAATGTTAGAGGTTTGTCAAGAGTTTGCAAAGTCATTCATGTTAGCACAAATATTGTTTTTAGCACCTGGAATCATCCAACATCTCCAAGGGTCAGTTTCAAAAGGAAGCTTTATCATTTCTTATTTTCATTTCCATTTGCAACTGTGCGTTGCAAACTTCACTGCACGCTGCAAACTCATATGCGTGCTCCAAAATCAAATAATGGGGTATTCAAAATCAAATAGTGGTCAACTTAAATACCCCTTTATGAACAACTGGAGAGGAATTTTGAAAATCCCATAGAGGTTTTTTTCAATAACATACCAAATAATAAAAATATCTCTCATATTTGCAACAAGTGTCATATTTTGGGAGATTAGAATGAATCTTTACAACCCATTTTTCCAGATTTAAGCATTTAATGTTTTTCTCATCATCTTTGGGTGTGGATACCAAGCGATTGGAAATAAATTTTAGAAAACTGAGAGAGGTGTTTATCAAGCATAGGTTCATCTACAAAAAACTCTCTTAGTTTTGGAAAAAGTTCTTTTATTAGGGATATACAATTTCATATTTGACCCCTATTTTCCTAGTCTGCAGCGCAATTTGTTGCACTTTTGTTGTAGGTTACTGTTGCATAGAAGACTTGTTGCACAAGGGTGAAAGAGTGTCCAACAGTGCACATGATGAATCAACACAACCATATGGTCTAATTTTTCTCATGATAAATTATTTTAAATAATATTTCAGTTACGTTATGATTTGGCAAAGTTGGGTTTTCTATTTTTAGTAAATCCGTTGAAGTTATTATTCTCTTTCAAAGAAACCAGATCCATGATTCTAGGAGGGAGTAGTTCAACCCTAGAAACCAAGGGTGGCCTTATTTTTCTATATATGGGGATCATTTTGATGTAAACAAGGGTTTTTTCAACAGGGTGGAGGGAGACCTTCCTTTTGTAGCTGAAAACTCTGTATTTTCTCATGAATTTTAATACAAGCAGAGAGTGTTTTTGTTAGCAGAGATTCATCAAGGTGTCCCCTTTTAGTGTGTTTTTCCATAGTTCACATTAATTCCACTTATGTTCTTTATTCTAAGTATAGCTAGGAGTAAATGATTGAA
>JASDQU010244000.1:0-30937 GCA_032191745.1 Picea mariana | reverse complement strand
CCCCTATTTTCCTAGTCTGCAGCGCAATTTGTTGCACTTTTGTTGTAGGTTACTGTTGCATAGAAGACTTGTTGCACAAGGGTGAAAGAGTGTCCAACAGTGCACATGATGAATCAACACAACCATATGGTCTAATTTTTCTCATGATAAATTATTTTAAATAATATTTCAGTTACGTTATGATTTGGCAAAGTTGGGTTTTCTATTTTTAGTAAATCCGTTGAAGTTATTATTCTCTTTCAAAGAAACCAGATCCATGATTCTAGGAGGGAGTAGTTCAACCCTAGAAACCAAGGGTGGCCTTATTTTTCTATATATGGGGATCATTTTGATGTAAACAAGGGTTTTTTCAACAGGGTGGAGGGATACCTTCCTTTTGTAGCTGAAAACTCTGTATTTTCTCATGAATTTTAATACAAGCAGAGAGTGTTTTTGTTAGCAGAGATTCATCAAGGTGTCCCCTTTTAGTGTGTTTTTCCATAGTTCACATTAATTCCACTTATGTTCTTTATTCTAAGTATAGCTAGGAGTAAATGATTGAAATTCATTCTTGATATATGCTTTGTTCATATAGTTAATGCAGGTGTCATGTTTTAATGGTTGTAGGTCTAGTATTCACCCTTTGTTAGGTGCTCTTTTCATTGTAATAAGCCTTCATGTTATTTATTCTAAAGTTGAAATTGAGAATTCATCATTATTATATGCCCTCATTTGTAATGGGATTTTCTTATTTTTGTCTTTCCATCATCTGAATACTGTTTATTTGTTGAAAGTGTGTACTTATTTTTCCTCTGTTTCCTTAGGACTACATAGTTGTTCTAATATTCATAGTATTTCATACTTCGACTCCATTTCCCAATGGTTTCATTCTCTTGCTTGTATTACCAACCCTTTTAAAACAAAACAAAATTTATCTTATATTAGAATATGACCTCTGTGTGCTTATTGATGAATCCTTTGAGTTATTACCAGTCATTAGACATCTAAGAGAGCCCTCTCTGGTTGTATAGGTCAGAATACAATCTAAATTTGGTTGAAATAGTTACCTTGGGGTTTTATTTGATACAACTCAAAGAAATTTTTGAGTGTTAACATTTTGGCGTCGTTGTCGAGGACGAAATTTAAAATTTTCCTTGGGATAAACGACGAAGATTAGAATTGATTGTTGATGGTGGATAACGGTCAGACACAATGAGGCTAAAAATCATTTACCTGACGACTCCATTATCAGTTGTATCCAGATGACAGAATGTCAATGGCGACTCCATTGTCTGAAATTTTTAAAGCTTGAAGAAGATACTAGTGACTCCACTAGATTTAATGAAGAACTCAGATGCTGCTACAATTGTTTCAAGGTATGCATGTTTCAAATTTTCACGGATTTATGGTTTCTTGAATCCTTTACCCAAGGATGAATAATTTTTAAGAAATGGTCTAAAGTTTAGAGGAGACGATCTAAGTTTGACTTTGACACATATCTCAAAATTTCGTGACTTTACTGAGTTACTTAGAGTCAAGCATTAAGATGTTTTCATCAGATTGTTTTATGATTCATTCCAAGGGGAATGTGAGAGTTGGGATGAAGGTTTTATTGCTAGATCTGTTAGAACTATTATGACTTTTTGGGTTGTCTTTTTGGAAACTTGGATGGAGGCAAAGTTTCTGGAAAAATCTCCTTCCATTCAAGGTTTTAGAGAATGGAATGATATGCATATCGAGGATGAAGTGGAAGAAACATTTCTTTTAGTTTTGTCTTCTTACTTAAAGTCATGCAAATGTATTTCCAAAGACAAAATACACTTTTTAGAGGAGTATGCTAAAAAACTTGAAAATGAACTTAAGGCCTTAGAGGGTCAAATTCAGTCCCAAGACTTTCACTACTGAAGCTTGTCTTTTGAAGATCATTTTCAACTGCCTTTAGATGTCAAGATTGAGAAATGTTGTGTGTCTAGAAATGAGTTTGACAATCCACACATGAAGCAGTATGTGCAAGTAGAAGATACACATGAACAATCCATGCATGATAATCAGATTGTAGACTGCTTTGAGAATCAACGAAACATCCATGATTTTTATGACCCATAGATGAGTATATGAAAGGATTCTTCGATTTAAATTCACAACCATGTCTCCACTATGAGAAACAAAAGTATTATAAGACACCCTTGTCATCACATGTTTTGGGGTAAAATTTGTTCAAGCACAATCAAGCAGTCAATGTATGTGAGAAGATACTTGATTGACTTTATTGGAAATCTGAAATTACATGATTCAACAAATTTTATTACATCTTAGAGTAGGTAGGAGTGTGAATAAGCTCAACATGGAGAGCATATCTTGCAACATTTTTCAGTTTGTAGTTTCAGTTTGGTTTTGGTTTAGTTGCAGAATAAGTTTGTGGAAGAACATATCAAGTTTGGATCTCAGTGGGATTGGTTTCAGGTCAACAAGAGAGCAGGTTATAAGTTACAGTTGGAAAATTGGCTTGGGAACAACCCAATGGATAAGGAAATTGGTCTATTGTTCTTTTCTACCTCATAGGGAGGATAGCATCCCCATTGGAGCCAGATGTTAACACCATGATTTTCATAGCTAAGGTTAGAGGTTTTTCAACAGTTTGCAAAGTCATTCATGTTAACAACAATATTTTTTTTAGCACCTGGAATCATCCAACATTTCCAAGGGTTGGTTTCAAAAGGAAGCTTTATCATTTATTATTTTCATTTCCATTTTAAGCTGTGAACTGCAAAACTCACTACACGCTCCAAACTCAACTGCGTGCTCCAAACTCAACTGTGAACTACAAAATTCATTGTGTGCTCCAAAATCAACTGCGCATTGCAAAATTCACTGTGCATTACAAAATTCACTGTGCGCTGCAAAATTGATTGCACGCTACAAACTCACCCGCGCATTGCAATTTCAACTGCATACTGTGAAAATGACTGGTTTAGTGGTCAAATTCAATACCACTTTCTGACCAACTGGAGAGGACTTTTGAAAACCCCGGAGAGGTTTTTGTCAAGGATAGGCCAATTAATAAAAAACTCTTTCATATTTGCAACAAATATGATATTTTGGGATATTAGAATGAATCTTTACAACCCATTTTTCCATATTTAATCATTTAATGCTTTGGTCATCATATTTGGGTGAGGATCCCAAGCGATTGGAGAGAAATTTTAGAAAACAAAGAGAGGTTTTTATCAAGAATAGGTTCATCTACAAAAACCTCTCTCATTTTTAGAAAATATGTTTTTGTTAGGAATATATGATGTCATCTTTGACCCTTATTTTCCCAGTCTGCTGCACAATCTACTGCGCTTTTGTTGTAGGTTATTGTTGCATAGCAAACTTGCTATACAAGGGTGAAAAAGTGTCCAAAAGTGCACATGATGACTCATCACAACCATATGGTCTAATTTTTCTCATGATCAATGATTGTAAAGAATATTTTGGTTACGTTATGATTTGGAAAAGTCGGGTTTTCTATTTTTAGTAAATCCGTTGAAGTTATTATTCTCTTTCAAAGAAACCGGATCCATGATTCTAGGAGGGAGTAGCTCGACCCTAGAATCCAAGGGTGGCCTTATTTTTATATACACGGGGATCATTTTGATGTAAACAGGGGTTTTTTCGACTGGCTAGAGGGAGGCCTTCCTTTTGTAGTTGAAAACTATGTATTTTCTCATGAATTTTAATACAAGCAGAGAATGTTTTTGATAGCAGAGATTCATCACTATGTCCCCTTTTAGTGTGTTTTTCCCTAGTTCATATTCATTACACTTATGTTCTTTATTCTAAGCATACCTGAGATTAAATGATCATAATTCATCCTTGATAGATGCTCCCTTTAGATAGTTAATGCATGTGTCATGTTTTAATGGTTCCAGTTTCAGAATTCACCCTTTGTTAGGTGCTCTTTTCATTGTAATCATCCTTCATGTTATTTCTTCTAAAGTTGTAATTGAGAATTCATCATTATTAGATTCCCTCGTTTGTAATGGGATTTTCTTATTTATGTATTCCATCATCTTAATACTATTTATTTGCTGAAAGGGTGTGCTTATTTTTCCTCTATTACCTCAGGACTACATAGTTGTGCTAATCTTCATAGTATTTTAGTCTTTGAATCCATTTCCCAATGGTTTCCTTCTCTTGCTTGTATTACCAACCCTTTTAAAACAAAACAAAATTTATCTTATATCAGAATCTGACCTTTGTGTGCTTATTGATGAATCCTTTGAGTTATTACTAGTCATTAAACATTTGAGAGAGCCCTTTCTACTTGTATAGGTAAGAATACAATCTAAAGTTGGTTAAAACAGTTACCTTGGGGTTTTCTTTGATACATCTCAAAGAAATTTCTGCCTTGCACAAGAGACTTATTTGGAGGACAAAGGGGAGATAGGACCCCTAGAAAAACCCATCTTGGAGCCCACACGGTGGATAACAGGGATATATAATTCAAGTATCATGCACCTACTGGATATACCTCATTTTGGGCATGGTAAAAATGTTTCCCTTTGTGTCAAACAACTCTTGGAGGTATTGTGTGGATGAATAGGCTAGTCCCCATTGACGTTGCTTTGATTGCCAATATTACAGGGTTTCCCACTATTGGGGCACAACCCGAAGAGTACCCAGAGAATAAAGCATTAGAAAAGGAAATTGCAGAGATAGTGAAAGCACAGTTTGGAAAAAATAGGGGGAACCCGAGTATAGTCATAAAATACATTAATGACTCTGTAATGAGGTTTTCCAGCAAGATAATGGCTTACAAATTGTTGAGGAAGTGAAAAAAGGAAGAGGCCACAGTAGGACTCAGCGTAGTAGCTGCTTAATGCACAAAAAAAGTGATTTTTAATTGGGTGCCATACTAGTTAAATCAATTTTTGATTGACAGTAGGAATGCATAGGATAATGGAACTGAGTTCCATTATTCCCGGAACCTCATACTCATATCTTTGGTAGTTTGGAAGGAACCAAATTTATTAGCTTTTGTAGACAGACAGGGGAAGTGCTATGCAATGAGATATGAAACCCTCTAGCAAGCTAAGGATAATAAGAATCAACAAGAAAACATCACGGTGTTGCCATGTTTAAGGAAGAAATGCAACATAAAACAATAAATGTGTGGAGGATTCCTATTAAGGTGGTCCAAAAGAACGAAGGGATTTCTAGGTTTAAGGCATCCAAACATCACATGTGGATCCAATCCACAGCGGACCCAACGAAAAATTGGTTGGAAATGTGATACTGCGCATCAAAGGAAGAGGTTGACTAGATTGTCAAAGACTGACCCACACAGTGGAAGGTGCCAACAACAATGAAATAATCCAAACCAAAGGAGAAAGAAAAGGAAGGCACATCGAAAAAGACATGTAGTCCAGCTAAAAACACTAGAAAGGTTGTAGAGCATGCTCAAGCATCAGGAAGCAGCACAACAACTAAAAATCCCAGGAAGAAAGAAATAGTGTCAAGGGAGGAAGTAAAGGGCGATGAAAAGAATGGAGAAACCTCTCATCCCAAAGAGGAATATGAAAAAAATAAGAATACTGGGGCGAAACCCTCACAAATGAAGAGAACTAGAACACATGAGGAGGAAGCATGAAAGAAAATGAAATATCATAAGAAGCCTCCAATAGTCAGAATCACCAAGGACGATGTCGAGCCAGTGGTAGACAAAGTACAAGACAAAGGAGAATATGCAGTACACACAACATAGGTGCAAAGGGAGGAGATCATGGATAAATTGGTGGAAGTCCATGATACTCTACAAAAGCTTCAAATTCCTACAATGCAACAAAAAAATATGACACAACAAGAACCTGCATAGAAGGAGTAAGGAGAAATAATTCAAACAATGGTAAAGGGAAGTGACACCTTCAAGGTCAGAAAAAAAATGCTGAGAATTGATGAGGAGACAACACATAAGTTAGCTAGAGACATAGACCAACTCGAGGTGGTTATGGGGCAGATACCTACAAAGGAACTATACATATTGCAAGAAAGTGTGATACAAGAAGTCCAATCCAAAGCCCGTGTAGATGCTACTAACTTGGAACTTGGAAGGGAGGTTACATAAGTGTTACAAATTACTTGTGATAAGTTGACCATGGAGAAGGAGGAGGAGACGAGATGCACATAAAAATTAGAAAATGGACTGATAGAAGACTATAACAACATACCAAACTGCGCGCAGGAGCCAAAAGTCACACTAGAAGGAAAGTTTCATAGGATTGCACAATTCATGGATAAATACAAATAGGAGATCACATAGCTTATGGAAAAATTGACTCCTACTACACCCCCAGAAGTCAGAGATCAAAGAGAACAAGAGGCTACTGTGCACATTGATAATATTACATAGGAAGCTAAGGAAGTGGAAGAATTATATGACATGACTTCTAAAATGTGGACCAGCATGGAAGAAGATGAGAAAATACAATAATTGGACCAGAAGCAAGAGAAGATAACTACAAACATTCAAGACTTAAAGCAGTAGCAAAAGGCAATGACCATCCTAGAGAGGATGAGGAGTGCACAAAATACGGAGAACCTACAGGTAGAGCTGAAGGTTACATAGATTGACAAACAAGAAAGATAGGCTCAGTTGGATCCATTACAACAGGAACTAGAGAAGATGATAGAAAAACTGCAAGCAGAGAAAGGGAAAATAGAGAAAATACATGAGAATGCATAGAATAACTGGTAGATCAGATTACAATGTAGAGTGTGGAAAATCTGGTAGAACAGAGAACACAAGTTAAATAGAAAGTCACTCAATTGGAAAAGGTGTTCCAGGAGTTGCAACTAGAAATCCAGTATGTAAACTAAGTTTGAGTGGCTTGGGATGAGCCACATGTCAGTGTTGGGGGCCTATTGGCACAAGCCTATTTTGGGAGAAAAAACTATTTTTGGAGAGAAAATCCTATTCTTGAGCACGTGCCATATGTGGAGGAAAATCAACATGTAGAAGATGGAGGAAACACAACGTGGTACAGATGCAGACAAACCTAGCCATGTTAGGGTTAGGGTTTTTGATATAAATGTAATGGAGAAGAGCCAATTGAGTGGTATAAATAAAGGCCTAGGAGGTCTAGTAGAGGTTGGTCAAGGAGATAATAATTTTTGTCTAAATAAGCTATTTTTTTAGGGTTAGGTCACGGGCTGTGGAGCCTAGTGTGGTCTAGTCTGCTTCATGGATGAAACATATCTTAATTTTTTACTGTAAGCCTGAAGAATGTAATGCGCGCCATGCAAATTTTGCAGAATGATTAATAAAGAAGAAGAAGAGACAAATCTTTGTGGATGTATCCCCAGGGGGGTGAACCACAGTAAAATTGGTGTGTTAATGTGTCTAAATGGTTTCTTTACTGTTATGTTGTTTACCAGTTAAAGAATGAATGGTTAGATTAAATTATGACAACATGAATGCATAGTTTGATTAATGAATGAATGCTATATTTAAATGAATAGATAAGAAATATGATGCATGGGGAAAAGGAATAGATCACGGTCCCAATCCCTTCCCCGACTGCATACATTTGAGTCTTGTAGTCCCCCATAAGCTATCTCGGGTGAGTCTGTGCTGAGCACTCTATGTGCGATGTTTGCTTCTGGTTTACCAGGAGGGTTGATAGTTTGAGGGTTTTGTTGGAAACCTTTGATATTAGAACCCGAGTCATCCCAAGCGTCCAACACACCTTATATCTCCAAAATACAAAAAACAGTTTATATCACCAAAAGTAAATGCACTTTATAACACCAAAAATATGCATCAACCAATGAATAATTGCAATATTGTTTGTAAGTAGTGGCTATGTTATGGACACCTTATTTCTCCATATTGATTGTTTACATCGAAAATGATTATTTTATGTGATTGTTACACAGTCAAAAGAAGAAAATTATGCACCACATACACTACACACCACACAATAAAATAGATCTATAGGATCTTGGCCTTGAACCACATATAGTCTCATCAAAAAAGTGAAAAGTGTTTGATTGAGCTTTATTGTGCTCTAATCAACACTAATAATATCAATACAAATTGTGATTGCCACACTTTTACAAAAATGATGTAAAGAAATGCCAAGTTATGCTCACTAGACCTATTATTACAAATAAACCATCCAAAGAAAAATTCTTTAATAATATTGTGTTAGGGTGTATGATTGTTGGTTTGTTCAAACACATCATCTCCTTTCAACACATCATCCAACAATATACGTGATGTCAATCCTAAAGTACAAGTTGTGAAAGATCAATATGGTTGGTATTATTCATCGTTATACATTTCTACCAAGGAGCATCCATTGGATCAATTATCTCGACTTGCAAAACTGCATGTGGAGGTTTTGTTGAGAGAAAAGAACAATCACAATAAACATCATAGAGTTTGTGACGATCATGTTGGAAGCTTTGGATCTGACCATATATACATATCACTAAAGGTATAGATAGTCTTTTTTTAAGTTCTTGAAATAAAAATACCCAAAACATTTTATTTTATTGTGTGATCAATGTTTCATATACAACCAATTATCTAATTATGAGGGGTTTCCATGGTCAATGCGGCTTCATCTATTGGTCCACTGCATATCATGGACGGAGTTACGAGACTGCAAGTTGTAACCATTATTTTATTGTGCACATATCTATGTTGGCACACTATTGCTGCATACACATAGTCTCTTGACACAAAAATTCATGCATACATGTAGTCTCTGGGCACAATAGTCCCGCATACATGTCCATAGTTTTTTTCTAGCTAAATCTTGCAAGAAGGATTGGTATGATGTCAAGGTTCCTTCGACCTTTAACACAAGACTGTTGGAAAAAACCTAGTTACCAGGACACAAGGTTCTTCAATAGTTTCTAAGGGCCTCAAGCACCATGTATTTAACAAGTATATATTGAAATCCTCTTTAGGGATGGATTGACCAATATTGGAAACCAATTTTAAGGTATAGTCCAGTTTTTCATATATTAAGGAAAAGTTTTGTTAGATAAAAGATTTAAATCCCAAAAAAAAGTGCATATGCACAGATTTTTGTGCTCTTGAATCCAATCAGAACAAAAAATAAATTCTTGATTTTTCCCCAGAAAAATCATAATAGGAAACAAAAACTCATCATTACAATTTTGTTATTCCACAGCTCAAATCCTTCAAAACTCCTTCACCTTATTCAATGGAAAACGTAGGCTTTAACTCATCAACATATCTCAACAATGGTAGTTCTGATACCACTTTGACAAAGTTTCCTCAAACACATAACTTTTATTAATGAAGGAAAAGTATTAAAAGAATAAGACGTGGGGGCTAAGGGCCAAAAATCCACCTCACCTAGAATAGAAAATGGGTTTGAATATCCCAAAATCAATAACTAAAAATATTGTTATCTAAAACTAACTAAAACTATCTTGGAAACCTCACATAATCACATGAGTTTGCAGGTGTCCTTTTATATTAATCTTTTATTCACTAAAGTCCCAAGTTAACTATTTTGGATCACAATTTCTAACACTCCTTACATTAGAAGTGCATTCCTTAAAAGTTTGATTTAGTGCATCTCCTTGGGGAAAACTATGTTTTTTGAAAGGGGATATATAATATGCAATACTCTACCTCATCCTTTTTTCAAATTTCTCCATCTTAAGTAGTAGAGTTTTGATCAATGTTTTGTGTGGGGTAGGAGCCTCAATAAACTTTTGGATGGTTGTTTAATTAATTGCATATAGAGTGATGATATATTTTCTACTTGTGCTAATATAATTATTTAGGTCCTTAGATACTTTCACCTATGTAAATAAATTGTCTTTTGGTCTCAAAGTGGGAAAATAGAAATTATTTTCCATATTCTCTATCACATGCCACAATATAGAAGAATATGTTACCTCATGTGTAATTCCTTTGAAAACATTATGAGTTGCATCTTTCTAGTATCTCATGCCAAAATTCATCTCTTCATGGTATTCATGAGTGAAGACATGGATTTCTTTAAGGGAGGGTTGTGAGTCCCTCTCTTTATCAAACTATAATTGAGTTGTTGATAGGAAAGTTCCCATGCTTGAATATGAGCAATGACATCAACTATATATTGACCATGGGCATGCACATATTGTTCTCCATTATATAATTCTCTTTGTACATTCTTCAATTCATTTTTCACTTTGAAAGCATAGTAAATAAAATCTGAAGTCCGATACTTGTTGGATTTGTAGTAGTCAATGTGGTTTTCCAACAAGGTGATTTTTCTTCCACATTCTTTCATTTTTTTCTCCAAATACATAGCCTTATGAACATTGGCTTGGGAAGTAGTTAAAAAAATAGAAGTAGAGAAACATAAAATAATATTTCTTTTATCCACCACCACAATATTAGTGGTGAGTATCACTTCAAAATCCAAGTTGATTCTCCCGCTTTTACACTTCTACCTTATCACTTAATTCCTTTGTTTATCAAATGAAAAAAAAATTAGATTATAAACTTCATCTACTGGCATAGGAATATGGCCATCACCTCCTACAACTATGTTTGGACCAGAGGTATTGGAAAAGGTTGGAGTTCTAAAGACTTCTTTCATTACCAAAGAATTTTGTTGCTCCATGTTACCTTCATTGGCATTGGTTTATTGTGAGAACTCTTCCCCTTTCTTTTTGGCCTCTTGTGCTTGAGTATCAATTTGTTTTTTCTTCCTTGGTTCTTATTCTATTCTTTGTTTCCCTTCATATTTTTCTTTATATTCTTTTCTAGCTAACTCTTATAGCTTTGTTTTTTATTCTTCACCTTCAAATTTCAACTTATTAACCTCTACATTAGCTTTGCATTTCTTCTCTTCTTCCTCTCTTTACTTAGACTCCACGTTTTCAATTTCTTTCCTTTCTTAATTTTCCTTCTTTGCTAAAAATTAAGAGTTGGATTTAGCATCATTGTCTTTTTTGTTTGGGGTGTCCACAAGAAATTGGTGGAAAAAAAGGTGGAATTGGGGTGAGCACGAACATGCTCATGCATAAACAAATACATGTTCTTGAGAACATGCACGCTTTCCGATGTGACAAGATTGTAAATCCCAAAAAATAGCATTGAGGATGCCAATTGATCCACTTGATAGGAACACACATATGCTCTAGGAACGTATGCGTGTTCCTCTTTTTTTTTTTAAAGGGGTCACGACTAGTGATTTTCAGCAATAGACCGACCATGCCACATGTTTTGAAGGGATATTGAGTGAGTTAAAGCCCTCAGATTGTCGATGTGGTGTCCACACTCTCCCGATGTCATCTCTGGTTGATTCCAAGTACATATTTAGATGCAATTTCAATTTTTTGTATTTCCTAATCTATTTAAATGTTTAAAAAATGAACCTAAATTGTATATTCTATTATTAAATTGTAGAAAACATAATTAACATGTAACTTGGAGAAAACCAAAACCTGACACCACCATAGGAAGGCACACCAAACCCCAACCCACAACCGACAAATGTAAACATGGAAATTGATGAAAGGTTGAGCTCTCTTAGAACTCTTGTCCAAGACTTACAGAGTACTAGAGAGCATTCACAATTGTCACTGGCAAGTTCCCTAGACACAATTGTATCTTCCATTGCAATTTACCAATACTAATTAAGTAATATTTCTAATTACAGGGCTAGAATTTTTGAATATTATTGGATTGGCCTACATAAAAACCAATTTATAGACCTACACATTACAAAAAAGCAGTTGATAGCATTTCCCATTGATCCTAGAACCAGAGTACAACCACTAGTCACAAAGAGATGCATTTGTGTGGATTGGTACACCTACCAATCATTTTTAGAGAATTTCGTGGATAGTTTGTTTACAGTTTTTGGAAAACCTCCCCACAATAATAGGGATGTGCCTCTATATTTCCTTAGGAAATTATAGGTAGAGTTTATGTTAAGTATCTATGTCAACTACTTTGACATTGGTGAATTCCAGGGGGTGGTTGGTGGGTTCACATAGGATAGATGAAATTCTAGGTGTGACCCAATGCTAGGTCCTCATCCTCCTATGTGAAGGTCTAACCCCCCTGCGCAACATCCTCTGATCGTATAAAGCATCAATCAGACATAAACATCCATATCCTCCTTGACTTGGAGCTTGGTGTAGAACAAAAATTTTATAACATTATCCTGGTAGGAGATACCTATACATGATGTTGGGAGATGGGTTGGTCCTTCAAGCCATGTAGTAGGGCCCATCTAAGAGAGGGCACATGGACAGAATAAGAGTTCATGTGACCTTCACAGGTGTTCGAGCTACAAGCATACTTGTTATGGGCTGATAGAGGCCATTAGACATGAGAGTTTCATGGAGTAGGTTAGTATCTTGACCATCTATATGTTTTTCATTGATTATATATGTAGTATGTATGTATGTATGCATGTATAGTTTTTTGTTCATTTTTTCTATATCTAATTATATAATGTTTGTAGTTTCTATGCTTGGACAGTAGACCCTCAATGATGGTATATGTATTAGTGCTAGTTTCCACCACTGATGAAATAGTAGTAGTAACCTTCTCATTCGTTGTACCACATACTAAGGTATGTGGTACATTTGATAAATTCACTATAGTTCTCTCCTTATTTTCTAAAAATCTAAATGATATATTACTATTATGCTACATTTGTAAGATAGTTGTTGTGTTTCTATAGGATGGTTATGAGAAATAAATATGACGTTGTTGTGTTTCTATAGGTTATGGTATCACATGGTGATGAACCATGTCCACTTGGGATGGAAAAATAACCCCTTTCACATGTATCATGTGTCGAGTTAAATATTGTTTAAATGTGAAATTTGTTATATTTTATTAGTTGAATTTCACATTTTTGTACTAATAAAAATATTATAAATATGTATGTATGTTGGTTCATTGATTACTAGGTCTTCTATACCACCACCATTCTATTCACCACCAGTATCGATATTTCACCCATAATGTTTCCCCGACTACAAAGAAATTCCAGTCCTTTTCCACCCTACCCAAACTCTTAGGATACCAATTTCCACCCCAAAAGTTTTACCATCGCTCATACAACCCATGGGAGTTTATTGTCACCCACCCCACCTTTTCAATCCATTTCCTCCACAATGGTTGCACCCATATGCCACCCACCAATCACCCCTATTGTAACCAATATCATTTCATCCACTGTGGTTGCACTACTACACTATCACGCATCCCCCCATCCATCATATAATGAGGATAACATAGTCCATGCCACAAAAAATGTTGACTCAAAGAATATTGTACATCTGAGTGATCTACTTTCTAGAAAATCTATGTCGTTTCCTGAGTTATTCACAGTGATATCATTCATTGATAAAAAAATTATGTATCATGAATGGAATTCATTTTATACATTTTTGTTTAAATTTCACTCTTTTCTTCTTGTAATTGTTGTAGGGTGGAATAGTTGAGAGATTAGGATCATGAAGGAGGGAAACACCCTTGTGATTGTTTGTATCATATGTGGTGAGTTTTCTTAGATTGAATTATAAAGTATCAATTTGTAAGTCTATTAATTCATTGTGGAAAAAAATTGTAAGAATATTTTTTCTTTGTCCAATCTCCAGAGAGATGAACTACACCTAGGTGTAAAATGACTCAAACTCTTGCTTCAAATAAGAGGAGAAAGATCGATTTCTGGGATGCACCTGATAGCTATGAGGGTGAAAGTGGTCAATGAATGAACAATGAGTGTCATTTTGTATCTAAGGAACCATATTTTAGTCTTCCATGTTTGGGCACTTGCTATCATTTTGTATATTGAGCATGATGTGCCATTTTGTAAAAAGTGTATAGTTGAGATGATTTTGAACACATAGACACACACATTTCATGACACATGTTTTGTGAATTAGAGTGCTTGTTTATTTAATGTTTATGAATGATGATGATGATGATGATGATGATGATGACGACGATGATGATGATGTTAAAAATTATATTAGCAATTAGGACAATGAAAACTAATAAACTGTTGGCACAGGGGCAGACCCAAAGTTCAACTCTAGCAACGCACCAACAATCCCTAACTAATGTCCCTTTTGGCAACACCTGTGAAGAAGATGAAGTCTCACCCGAAATAGCAATAGGGGGTTGCAGGACACAGGTGTCTACAACCAGAGGAAATGCAAAGTGGATCTAGGACAACAACACACATCAATCTAGTTATTATTTATCTCACTTAAGCCTACTTCACAAGTTATATCTCAAATCTTACACAGCAATGCAATAACAATATAACAGATGGAAAATAACACAGCATCAATCACAGACAACAACAAGATATATGTGGTTCACCCTCTCTCTAGGGATACGTCCAAATAACCGTGTTTATTGATATATTATATGAAAACATACAGTTCTATATGTCCTCTTAGCTTCCAGATCTCTCTCTCTCTTCTCTCGTCCCTCTCTGCGCACCCAACTGCAGGGTTGATCTTCCTACCCAGCTGAAGATCTTACAATACAGTCTCAACACTGTTCTCTACAATTGATTCTCATAAATGAACGAAAACAACCATAGTATCAACAACCCAACCTAGATTGAACCCTCCTAGGTCTTCTAGACCTTTATTTATACATTACACAACAAATTCTAGGTGTCAGAACTCTAGATCCAAAACCCTAGATCCTAAAACCTTAGGTCCAAAACCCTAGGTCAACTTGACCTGTGCTTTAAGGGCTTCACCAGCTTGTCTTTCTTTATTTTCCATGAGTTGATCCAAAGCACTCATTTATGTCTTCTTGCGCTTGCGGAGTTATCCACGATCCATTTTCCTTACTGCTTTATTTTCCTCGATCTACTCTTCCAACGACTAGCTTTTCCTTCTTTTTCTCCTTCTTTTATGCTTCTTTTCCCACTTCAACTCTTCCTCGATTTATATGTCTTCCACACAGTTTGTACTTAACCTTTATTCCTTAATATTCACTTCCTTTCATATACAAGGGCCAACAACCCCCAAACACTCACATGTGACTCCTGCCAAGTCACTACAGGGTTGAACCTTCTGTTTTACTTCGACTTGAGACTGCGCGAAGCAGCCTGTGCTTTCTGCTTTGTCTCTTCCTTCCTTGTGCATACTGTCTTTTCTATGTCTGGTACCTAGTTTCAACTACACCTGGTACCTAGATAATTCTTCCTTATAATTTTATTGAGAACTGCGAGGCAGCTGGTTTTCATAACACAATTTCAATCACCTCCCATTTACCAAAACTTCTTTCCATTCTCCATTAAGGGTCTTCAATTGCACATCTCCTCCTTCTGTGACATAGGAAACTTCAAATGGCCCTAGCCAATGTGTCCTGAACTTCCTTGGATGCTTCATGAACTTACTGTCATATAAAAATACCAAATCTCCCTGCTTAAATTCTTTTCTCCTGTTGTCTGTCATGGTAAGTCTTTTCTCTTCCTTTCTATACCTGCTGATGGAATCCTACAATGACCCTATCTTCTTCTAGTTCTAGTAACTGGGCAATCCTGTCTTGAACAAGGCTTGTGTCATCCATACCTGTAAATGATGCGATTCTTAAACTAGGAACCACGTATTCCATAGGTACCACTGCTTCCAAGACATATACCAACTTAAATGGGGTTTGTGTTGTTAACTTCTTGCAAGTAGTTATGTAGGCCCATAATATTGCTGGAATTCTTAAATCCCAATCATCTCTGTTAACACTACAAATCTTAGTCAGTGATGTCTCCATGATCTTATTGAAGGCTTCAACTCTACCATTCTCTCGTAGGTGGTATGGAGTACTCTTTTGATGGTGAACTTCAAATTTTTGAGTCAAGGCTTCAATATTTTTGTTGATGAAGTGTGTGCCTTGATCACTCATGAGGATATTCAGGCATCCAAACCTTGTTATGATATCCTTAAAAGTGAAATGTGCAGTTGTAGCTGCACTACAATCCTTAACTGCTCTTGATTCTTCCCATCTGGTCAAATACTATGTCGCAGTGATAATATATCTAGCTCATATGCGCCTTCTTGGTGGGTTAATAGGTCCCATAAAGTCAATGGCCCATTTCTCGAATACTTGTAATGTTAATTGTGGTGCTAAAGGAATCTCATCTCTTCGAGAAGGATTTCCTACTCTTTGACATACATTGCAGGATCTGTAGTTTTCCTTAGCATCCTTATGTAAAGTAGGCCACTAGAGGCCAACTCTAAGAATCTTCTGCATTATTTCTTTCCATGCATAATGTCCTCCCGCGATGTCTTCATGCGCTTCTACTAGAATAAATCATCTTTCTTCCTCCACAACACATCTCCTTAAGATCTCATTGGGTCCCATTTTATACAACTATCTGACTATAAGTTGAAAATCAGATGCGTAGACTACCGATTGTTTCTTCTAAATGACTATGTATTCATGAGGTTCCCTTCCTGTGGATAGGAACTGAACCATCTCAGTGAAGTGATCATCGAATTTCCTTATGGCCAACAATTGTGCATCTGTAAGTGTATCCTCCAAACTAGTAGGTTCCTCTCCATGTTCCAACCTGGATAAGTGGTCAGGTCCTTTATTTATTCTTCCAGGCTTAACCACAATCTCAAAGTCATATTCCTAGTATAGAAGTAGCCATCTGCATATTCTCCCCCCCAACACTAGCTTGTTGACTAAGTATTTCGATGTAGAGTGATCAATGAACATCTTAAAATGTCCTCCCAACAAATAGTGTCTAAATTTTTGCAGTGCATAGACCATAGCCAAGCCTTCTCTTTTAGTCGTAGTGTAGTTCCTCTTAGTTGTAGAAAGCTTCCTTCTAGAAAAGGCTATAGGGTGTTCGATGTCTCCTAAACCCGGTTGTGCTAAAACTGCTCCGAATGTAATGGACGAAGCATCGATATGAACATTGAACTCCTTACTCCAATCTGGGAAAACCAAGATTGGCACAGTGACCATTTTCTATTTTAGTGTGTCAAAGCTCTGCTAGCATTCTTCTGTCCATTGGAACTTGTTGTGTTTCTTTAATAGCTTCTCTATAGGTGTTGTTATCTTTGCATAACCCTTAATGAACTTTCTATAGTATCTAGTGTGCCCCAATGCAGTGCACAACTGTCTTACCAAAGTAGAGGGAGGTAGATCAACAATGATGGAAATCTTGGAATGATCTACCAAAAATCCTTGCTTACACACAATATGCCCTAGTAGCACTCCAAAGGGTGAAAAGAAAATACATTTTTTTAAATTCAGGGCAATCTAAAATTGCCTACATTTATCTAACATCAATATTAAACATTCAATATGGTCTTTCAGTAAGCTAAAGACAGTCCAATTATCAAAATAAGCTTCTAGGAACTTGTGTAAGAAGTCCTTAAATGCTTCGACCACCACCTTGGAAAAGATGGTTGGTGCATTATTCAATCCAAAGGGCATCACAGTGTACTGAAAAGAACCCCATTATGTTGCAAATGTGGTCTTATGTTGATATTCCTTAGCAATTATGATCTGATGTTAATATGAAAATCCATCTGTGAATGAGTAGACCTCCTATCCTCCTACATTATCTAGAACTTCACCAATAAAGGGTGTAGGGAAAGAGTCATGTAGGCATGCATCATTCGGTTTCCTAAAATCTACACAAATTCTTATTTCTCCTGTCTTCTTATCTTGCACGACCATAGGGATAATCCATTCAAATTCTTCAACAGGCTCTATGATTCCTGCTTCCAACATTCTGTCCAATTCAATCCTAACTTTATGCTTATATTTGGGATTCATCCTATAAGGTCTCTGCTTGATAGGTCTTGCATTTGGTCTTAAGGGGATCTTCATTTCTCCCATGGGCCCTTTAATTCCCTTCATGTCTATGAACCTGGTTGGAAATAAGTCTCGATATTCATGTAATAGCTCTACGATCTTGTTGATAGTAGCATCATCCCAATAGTCTCCCACATTTTCTAGTTTAGGTGTTAGCTCTATTCCAATATGAACTTTATTGATTTTAATGGGTTGTCCAGCAAAGGGTAATTCAATCCTAGGCCCTTCTATGTCTATGTGACCTTTAGTTTTTGCAATGTTTACATATCTAGGGTCATCATCCTCATCAACATTAATATTGTAGCAATCCTGTAATTGCTGAAGAGGCGCAGTCCATTCATCTCCTTCTTGGGTAAAAGGGAGGTTAGGTGCTTCCTCAAAGACATTATTTCTCATAGTTTGTAAATCTTGGTCTACTGTAGGGTATTGAATTTCAAATAAAAAGGTAGTTATTAAGTTCCGAGTCATTCCATACCAATTTGTAGTGATAAGGCACAGTTCTGCATGCAGATACCATTTGATAGGCATAATATGCAAGGTGTTAACGAACTTATGCACCCACTGTTCTTTAGGAATGTTTCCTCGGGCCTCCTCACAACTTCGCATGTGGTCCTTAGGACAACTTTGGCCTATGTAACAAACTTCGCATCCTTCATCTTGTTCTAAAAACCACACCGTTAATAAGGTGTGACACTATGTCCATTCCGCGATGTTCCTCTTATGTTCTCCCCACCATCTAACTGGTGGGGCTTTCAATGCCTCATCCAGTGCCAACATCCTTTGTTGTACTGGTACAATTTTCTTAAATTCAGCTAGAAATGTCTCTAAGTGATTCAAACCATCAAATGTTGGAAGATTACTTACTTTTGTGCCGATCCAGCGAACTACTCTGGTCAATCTGGCACATTGTCATGTGGAGACTTCATACATCCTGTTCTGCCAATTTTCTAATGCTTCTTATGAATATGATGAACATGTACTTTAACTTCGCCAGCTAATATTTCCATCTGCTATAGGATTAATGTAATCCTGTTGTCTTGTTGTCAGCTTGTAAATGTTCTATAACTCATATGCGTGTTATTCTTCCCTGATAGGTTTTGTGTATCTGCGACCTTCATCTAGGTCTAGAGGCACAATGACTTTAAGGCCAATACCCTCAAAGGTCATTCTTCTCTTCTTTAGGTCAACAACAGTCGATTTGTTAAAAGCCCAATCAATTCCTAATAGGGCAGGATAAGGACAACTATCATCAACAATCTCAATTACTTCAAAGTCTGCAAATGTTCTTATCCCATTGATGTCTAAAGGAACATGCTCTAGTCTTCCAAAGGGGCTCACCACCTGCCGACTGGCCATCCTAAGCCTGATAGGAGAGTAAATCAGTCTAGGTTTTCCCATCAGTGCTCAAGTCTGCTTTGTCATCACATTAACTTTTGATCCCAAGTTGAGGACCACATACTCCACATCATAGTCTCCAATCTGAGCACTAAGGTACAATTCCTTGTTTGTCCTTCTCTTTCTAGATACCTGATGTACTAATTTATTCAATAGAGGATTGAACCTTCCTATCTCATACTGCCTCATCAAGGATTGGAGCTCTTGTATATCTCTTTCATCCTCAATCAAATTAATGCAAGTACATAAGAATTCCATAAGCTTGCTTACCTCTTTTCCTTACCTAGCAGACTGATCAAACGCCAGTGTCATTCCACATTCACTTACCTCTGGTTGTTCCTTAGATGAAGAAGCCTATCCTTCTACAAATTATTTCCTTGCTTCCTCAAAATTGTGTCTCTCTCTCCTTGGATCAAACAATTGTGCTTTCTCTACAGCTTTTCTGACTCCTGATCCTTTTGCAGTCTTTTCTGGAGTCACTTTGTCTTCTCCTATAACAATGCTTCCTCTAGTAATAACAATGAATCTAGGGTATTCACTGCGAGGTTCTTCTGAAAGTAACTATACTTGCTCATTTCCTCCTCATATCTCCTAGAGTTTGGCCAACAATACTGGACAATCTTCGATGACATGATCGAATGAGCTACAATAGTTGCAAGTGGTACAGGGGTTCTGACAATCCTTTGCCAAGTGTCCTGGCTGTGCACAGTTATAACATATGATTTGTCCTCTACCTCAACCCATGCCTCCTCCTTTTCCTCTTCCTCTGAATCCACCACAAGGATTGAAGTTTCCTCTTCTTGGGGAGTTGAATAGTGAATTATTTCCTTCTTGTTGTGTTTCTCCTTGAATTCTATATATATCCTGTGATCTTTCATGCATGAGATAATAATCCCTACAATCCTTCTCATCATGTCCCATAGACTTGCAAAATGTGCAGTAAAGATTGGTAGGTGTTTGTACATATTTTTTCATATAATAACATTCACTAGGGCGATGTCTTGTTCTACATACCTCGCACCAGGGTACAGTGGCCTGCTTCAAAGGAATAGGTGCTCTAGAGGCCAATTATTCATGACATAGGGGACAATGTTCCTTTTCATGGCCCTCTGATTTACATTTGATACACCATATATCTTCTCTTTTCTCTTTTCCTTTGTCTTTCTTCATATCTTCAACCTGTAGAGATAAACTGGTTAACTGATTTAATATCTGACTCATACCTGGGTTGCCTTCTCCTACAAGGGCTGTGTTTAATTTCATAGCGATCTCCAATGCTTCAGCCTATGAAGTGACCTTCTGTTGCATCAGAGGGACTCTAAAATGTGGCAAGAGAGTAACAATGGACCATTCTTTATTCTGTTAATCTAGAATATGAAAACTCAACCGACCCGTCAGAGTCTTAAACCTTTGATCAAACTCCCAAACAAGTTCAGTGACCTTCTTCTTGATCTCTTTCATCTCTGTAATGCACTGTGAATTCAAATTAGGTTTCTTGAATTATGCACTCAATGTAGTCTGGATAGAATTCAGTGGTTTAGGTTGTCCAAGTCCTGAAACAAACTTCATATACCAGCTCAGAGCGCGATCCATCAAGGTGGTACTAAACTGGGTTCTCTTAACAGCTTCATCGGTGACTTGCTTGATACTCCATACAACTTTGTATAAGAACCAATTCTGATCAGGATCTTCATATCCATCTCCTCTAAAGATCGGTAACCTCATTTCATCTGCCATATATCTTCCTTGGATTTTCGATTGAGTGTGTACTAAAATGGTTGTAACAATACTCTGACTTCTCTGACTGCTCTGATTACTCTGGTTACTTAATGCTTCTAAAATAACATGAGGAGGAGTAGTACTTACTTCAATGGTAGGTGCAGTGCCTAAAGTTTCTGTTTCTCCTCGGTGAAGTTCTTTGGTCTATACTTCCTCTGTTCTTGCGAATTTTGAATTCTCTTCATCTGTTAGATCTGCTTCTTCTCCACTGTAGAATCCCTCATCTTTGTAGTTTTTCTTAAATAGGTTCAAAAGGGAAACCTCTCTAAATGGTCTCCCACTACGTGTGTGTCCAGCCTCTGTATCACTGTCGTTGTTTGAATTCATGAACATTAGCTTCATTGTATCTTTAGGATATTCTTCTCATGCAATAGCATCTTAATCCTCAACTTTAAAAAGTGTAGGAACTTTCCTCTAGGCCCCTTAAAGAAATACCTCTCTGCTTAGCTATATGATTTGACTCTATCAATGGAAAACTTAGTAATGTACCCTCCAATAGTGCTATCAAACCAGAGGTCCATAGCCCTAGAAACATCGTTATCAACTCTCTTGACCTTCTTGATCAACCCTGTTGTCCAAACCATGGTGGTATAGATCTGATCTCAAACTGGGTATTTGCTAATCTGGCTAACCATTTGTATAACTCTTTATGAATTCCTCCAAAGAAAATCTCATGTATGTTAGTGAAGATGTAACTTCCCAACCAGTCTTATGTATTAATGCTAGGATTCTTGTTCCGGGCTTCAACGAAGTCCTTCTCTTGTTCCTCTATCCACTTATGAATTTCTGTCTTCGATGGGAACCACATTGACATTCCCTCAAAGAGATCACTATCCCGGAAACAAAACCATTTTTTGGCACAGGGGAAGACCCAGGGTTCAACTCTAGAAGCGCACCAATAAGCCCTAACTATTGGCCCTTTTGGCAACACCTGCAAAGTAGATGCAGTCTCACCCAAAGTAGCAATAGGGGGTTGTAGGACACAGGTGTCTACAACCATAGGAAATGCAAAGTGGATCCAGGACAACAACACACAACAATCTAGTTATTCTTTATCTCACTTAAGCCTACTTCACAATTTATATCTTAGATATTACACAACAATGCAATAACAGTATAATAAATGGAAAATAACACAACATCAATCACACATAACAAAAAGATATATGTGGTTCACCCTCTCCCTAGGGATACTTCCACAGAATTGTGTTTCTGGATATATTATATGAAAACATACAGTTTTATCTGCGCTCTTAGCTTGTGAATCTCTCTCTCTCTTCTCTCATCCCTCCCTGTGCACCCAGCTGTAGGTTTGATCTTTGCACGCAACTGAATATCTTACAATACAATCTCAACACTATTCTCTATAATAGATTCTCAGCAATGAACAACAACAACCATAGTATCAACAACCCAACCTAGAACGGACCCTACCAAGTTTTATAGACCTTTATTTATACATTACATAACAAAGTCTAGGTGTCAAAACCCTAGATCCAAAATCCTAGGTTCTAAAAACCTAGGTCCAAAACCCTAGGTCAACTTGACCTGTGATTTAAGGGCTTCACCAGCCTATCTTTCCTTCTTTTCCACGAGGTGCTCCAAAGAACTCATTGATGTCATCTTCCACTTGCTGAGTTATCCACAATCCATTTTCCTTACTGCTTTATATTGCTCAATCTTCTCTTCCAACGACTATCTTTTACTTCTTTTTCTCTTTCTTTTCCCATTTCGACCCTTCCTCGGTTTATGTGTCTTTCGCACAGTTCGTACTTCACCTTTCTTCTTTAATATTCACTTCCTTTCATATCCAAGGGCCAACATAAACTAAATATCTAAAACAAAATTTCAAAAGAGTAATTAGGCACAATAGGTAGCAAGAAAATTCATAATAGTCAATTATGGAAACAAAATATGTGTCAATAGGAGGGTTTTTTTGATTAGGGGTCAGTTCCCATCATTTTTTTATGATCTTAGAATCACCCTAGATTGGCTCACATCTATTGTTACCCTACTTGGGCTTCCCATGACACTTTGATTTAGATATAACCAAAGAAATCATAGGAAACTTGTAAAACTAAGGAACTTTTGGAACATTGGGAAAATATTAGCTCACATGCCACTCCTAACATTCTTGAATAACACAACCAACTTTGTACCAGTGATCACTAGCATCAAAACCTTACGAGTGGGCTAGATGGGCTACAAAGTGCGTAGTATGGAATTCCTTGCACATAGTAAATGGAGCCCTAACCCAAAAATATTTCTAATCACTGGTGCAAATGCACCACCTCTATATCCACTTTGGAAACATGCATTTGATATAAAAATGCAATTGTGCACATATTAGAGAGCCATAATGCCAAGTATTAGAGTTGAAATGTTGTACATTCTTAGAAAAATATTTATTCATTATTTTCCAAACACGATATAAATGTCAAGTCTAATCACATGCTATGTAAAGTTAAACTTAATGACCCATATGTGTGTATCTCCTAGAAGCACCACCTTAAGGGAAGAAACTGATCCCAGAATCTAGAGGCCCAATACTTGGTTATCCTGGTAATTTATTTCTTTCAACATAGGGGGAATCCAAATGCATTCACACCCAAGTATTTTAATTTTTTTCCAAGGGACATATTTCAAAGCACCCAAGGTCATGCAATGCATTCCCTTTTAGGTTCCAATGGATATTTTCATATGGCCTTGAACTTGTAGAACCAAGTATTTTTTTGGGACTTGAGTCTCCATATCCTATTTACCCTCTTACATAAAGTCCTATCTTGGTGACAATCCAATGATAGCCACCACCAATCAATATCCTTCTTGAAGCTCTTAGGTTGGATCTACCTATATTTCACAACTAGGTCTATGACCTTGTAGGATCATTTTAAGAAAGAGTTTGTCTAGAGTGAGAATTTAAATTATGTCCATGATTGGTTTGGAACTTATCCCTTATGATTGGTTGATGCTTCCATTCACTTGGATGAAAGTCATTCAAATCCCTAAAAAAATTCATTTTTTCATGAAGGTTTCTTCATTGAAGGGTATCCATTTAAAAACAACCATTGATGACCACAAAATAATAGAAGACTAGAGTACCTGAACAACAACAAGGTTGTTGGGATGATTGAGGGATTACAAGGTGGAAAACAAAGCTTTGTCAATGTGGGGTGATGTTGAGTTAACCATAGGTACATTAATGCACTAAACATGATATAATCAATGAATGATAGAACGAAGAGATAGACTAATAGAAATTGAATGGAACAAAAAAGTTGCTACATACTCATTGGAAAATTTAATGGGAGCATTGCTAAAAATAGAACAATGTTGAAAAAGCCAAAGAAAAGGATAGAATGAAGGTATTGGAGGAAGGAACTATTGCATTGGGATGCAAGTAAATGATGGAGTGACCAAGAAAAAAATTATAGTTATGGATTTGTGTTGGACAAGCAATTTTGGATGAGAATAACTAAGTTTTGGGGAACTACGCCATAACAGAGGAAAGAGTAAATGGCATTACCAATGAATGTGGAAAGGGAGAGCAGTTCAACACTAAAGCAGGGAAAAACAACAGTTCAATGCAAAATCATGGAAAACAACAGATCAACGCTAAAACAAGAAAAATGATTATGAATCATTAGGGTTTTGTGGGGATGAGTTGTTATTGAGGCTTTTAGGCCTAAATTCTAGATATAAATATGTAAAGGGTTGAGAGAGATTAGTTTGGCTACTAAAAATAAGAGATTAGGATGAGAGTAAGAGAGGCGGTTGCTTATGATTGATGAAGAGAGTTTATACAGAGATAGGCTTGCACTGTAGAGAGGCTAAGCAGGGTCAAAATTAAAATATGTTGTATCTTTTGTAAGTGCAGTGCGTAGGCTTGAGATGATTATTGCACAAAGACTAATATAATAAGCTATTCATTGTGGATGTAACCCAAGGCTTGGGTGAACCACGTAAAAATCATGTGTATGATGTGTTTGTTGATGTGATTAATTATGAACGTTATGCTTATGCATGATTAGTATAGATATGGTTAATATATGGCTGATGCACAATAATAATGAATGATTCGGTGTGTTGGTTATATCATGATCTATGTTATAGTTTTTCTTCACACTAGGGTTTAGGGTACTGAATGAATCTTTAATTGGTTAATGTTGCATGATTATCATGGTAAAAGTAATGAAATGTTAGTTAATGGAAGCCACACACAAGGTTTGCTGTCTGTTAAAAGGATGTGAAATAAGGATAATGCGCACATGGTGATTAAGTATGAATGGTTATGCTGATAGCCTCACATCCCCTCATCCTTGTAGAAAATTGGTTCCTATAGCCATAGTAGATGCCTCAGGTGAGACTTCACTTTCATTTAAGTGATGCTGAAAGCGATGGTATTTGAAGGGTTTATTGGTTGAATAACTTGAACCTAGGGTCTTATAACTGTGTTCCAACAAATGATTCCGTTGTTGGGACCTAGAATATGTAATTGAGGGAATGTTTTGGAGACCAACTAAGAAAGATATCCTTGAATGGTTGGAAAGGAAGGAATGAAATTTTTCCAAAGGAGAGAATAGAATCCCTTGGATCAACGAAAAAACAATGAGATTTTCTTGGTGAGTTTATGAATATTTTAGCTGAATGGTTAGAAAGGTTAGTGGAGAATACTGGAAGTTACCAAACTATAGCTCCAAGGAACTGGACCCTTGAGTTGGTAAGACAATTGAATTTTGTAAGAAATACTACTTGTCACACTAGTGATTTTTGGTTGAATAACATACTAGGGGGTTATATTACAAAATTTGCAGTAGATTGTACCTAGTCGTATAATGTTGCATAAATGGACTTATTTAAGGGTTCGTGTGGAAGGTTTCATAAATCATTGGGTACCTGGATCAAGATGTTTTTTTTCGACAAATGTGTAATGACAATGGAATCTAATTGCTAAGGGGATTCATGCACATAGGGGAACTAGGGGATGACTAGGGGATGGTATAGAGGTAGGAAGGAATGAGTAAATAACTAAATAAAGAAGGGAGGCACTGAGGATGTAGAGAAACAAAGAAGGTGTATCAGAAGAAGAAGATGAATTTGGAGTACTGCATAGTGGAAGAAGATAAAATAGGTTGAAAATTGGGGCTAAGAAAGGAGATCCGTGCAGTGAGTACGAGAGGAGAGAACCCTGCACAATAGTCTAGATCATAGAAATACTGGGGACAAAAGAAGAGGGAGAAGATCCTCAGTTCAATACTATGATAGAAGAGTCGTTAAGTCCTATTGAGATTGGATCCCGTGTTTAACCCACAACCTTGTGTGTATCACCGAGATCTAAGATAACATTCAAAGATTTTTCAAAAGAACTTAGAGTTAGCATTGGAAGTCAAAATAGTGGTATCCGTAGCAGTGGAGGTAGGGTGTCGAACAAAAATAATCCAAAAACACCAGGGGAAGGTATTATGTAAAAAACCATTGCAGGGGTATATAATACGTTGAGAATGCTTGAGTTATAGGGAGTTGGGTTGGAGGACCCCGAACACCATCTATTTGTATGTGAGACAATTTGGGCCATGAAGGATGTCCAGGATGAGACCACAAAGATTGTCTAGCTGGAAACAATGTCTAGAGGCCACACATTAGTTTGGTACATGAAACTACAGAGTACTACACCAACAGGTCAAGCAAGGACATTGGAAAAGATTTGACAAGTGTTATTAAAATAATTCAAGAAGCCAAAATCTGATTCGCAATACATTACAAAGTTGAAGGAAATAAAACAAGTGCAAATTGAGTCAGTTTGGGACTATGATCAAAGATTTAAGGATTTGATGAGTAGATTGACATTCCAAATTTCAGATCAACAACATAGATAATATTTTTGTTCTAATACTTTTGTGACCATTGTTGTGATGAGATAATTCTTTCAGATTCATCGCATTGGTTTTTTTCATATTCATAGACAATGGTTTATTGTAGGACTATTACCACACATTCACTATCCATTGATACAATATAATGTTGCATTGTAGCCTGAAGCTTTGGATATTGCAATGAACATGGAAGCATCTCCTGTAGGGGATAATGGGGGGATGGCTCAAGTCTAAACACAGTTAGTTGTTTTGATAATCTAATTAGCAGAACTTACAAAAGGAAAGGAGAAGAGGGAAAACATCTAGTGTATCACGTGTAGGACTGAAGGACACCATAAGGATGAATGTTCAACCTTTGCACAATATTTGGAAATTGGAGCATCAAAACCATTACTAGGAGGATGGTACTATGAAATATACAAGACACGGGGACATCATCCACCTGATTGTCCATTGTTGCAAAAATACCAAAGTACGTCACAAAATTTATTTTGTAACTTTTCCAAGTCAATAGGGAACAAAGAGAAGGATCATTGTGCATTCGATATGATGAGAGAGTACACTTCAAATATGTCAAGAATTTAGGAGGAAAATACCACGACAAAAGGATGCATTCCATAGTACAACAATCAGAGAGGATTTATTCCAGGAGGTAAAGGAGGATTTAGTAGAGGTTGTGATAAAGGGGGTTTTATCAAAGGAGGTAGAGGACCAATAATCTTCTACAATTATAATCAACCGAGTGGCGCAAACCCCCTGCCCTCAGGCCGAGATCTGCGTAGGATATTCACTAAAACCACACCAAGGGTTAATTAAACCCTTTGTTTAAGCCACAAAGGACTTCGGCTTCGGGAGTTTGAGAGTCCCGATGTATTTCCATAGCTCTTGGCAAACGTTGAAATGTGAAACCCCGAAATGGGATTAAGGGATAAGATCCTCCCTTCATATCCCTTCTTAATACGACCACAACTAGATCTAAGTGATAATGCTCTTCATGATTCGTGACTTCATGAGTTGGGGTGTTGAGCTCTCGTGCTCCTCCCTCACAAAAATCTGAAATGCGATAAGTCAACAGATTGTTGACTTCTCCCAAGCGACACGCACTCACCACCTGTCTCCCAATAGGCTTCGGCTTTCAAAAATTGAGAGAACAACCAACACTCGTTCCTCTCACCTTACAATTCCCCGAACTCTGAAATTTTACCTTTTGGCAAGATCGACGGCCTTTCGGGATTTCGCATACTGGGAGGTTGAAACTCTCGATTCCAAAATCACCGCCTCCTCTACTTCCTGAACCTTGAAATGTCGAAATTCCAAAATTCCACTCCAAAGACACGTCGTGTTTCGTGACTTTGGGGTTTTCAACGTAAAGTTCCCTGACTCCTTGTCATCGAAATTGCCGAAATGCCAAACCCCGAAATGCTGAAATTCCACACCTGATAATCCTTTTCACGATTCAGGAATTTGAGTGACCAAGGATTTTGGCTTGCACTTCAAACTTAAGAACCTCGAATCCCCAAAATGATTTGTCGGCTCAAACTGACCACGATCAAAAGTTCATGTTGACTCTTGGTGTCAGGGTGGTAGATTCATCAAACTCCTAACCACCTTACAACCCCTCATTATCCTACGGTTCTCATGATTTCGCAAGTTCTCCACGGAGAATTCTGACCACCAGATGCACTCCTCGATGACTTCTACCCAAACAACTTGGTGTTCTCCCTCCTGAACTTAACTTCTATGAGACGATTTTGATCTCTGTCTCCCTTTGAGCACTTCAAAGGTGTTATCCTTCCCGAGCTTTCACTTGCAAACTCAAGCCCCCAAAAGGAATCTTGCTCACACTCCTTGCAACAACCTTCAAATAACCTCTAGTTATTTGAGTCTTCAACCCTTTGCACTCTACCTCCTTTCAAAATAGAGCTTTCAGTGGCTTAGGGAGGCTTTCAAAATTGTAGAAATGCATTTCTTTCTGCCTCACCATTGTTGGACAACATCGAGCTTATATGTTTTCATATCATCAGACCTCTAATTCAATCAACACATTTATATGTAGTAAGAGAATTCCCTTTTTCTTTGAGTTGATCAGATGTTTTGTGTGTTAACACTCCAATATTTTGCAGATTCTTTGATTGAACTTTGCATTCCCCTTTCTCTTCTTGCTGGCAATGACACCTGGAAAATATGGCAAATATGATCAGTGTTTGAGTTAATTCAACACTTTGCTTCTGTAGAGTCTGGCAGCGACCTTCAAGTTCTTCATGCCTGCGTAAAATGCTTATTATTTTTGTTTGAAAAATTTGATCAAAACCCCAAAACAATCATTATTCCACCATTAAGAAAAAGAGATTGCAGATGCCATTGGACTTCCATGCTCATGGCACCATCCTCTTAAGCATTTCAAGAGTGTGATGTGAAACCTATTGTGGGATTTATTTCTTCTTGTGCACATCATCAGGAGTCAACATAATGGGTTTTTAAAAAAATTCCCTCGAACAACACATTGTTCTCTACCAAGTAGAAGAAAACCTCAGTCCATACTTTCTTTGCCACTTCAAGGTCTTTATCAATGAAATGGTTTCCATCCAGCAGAATCTTTGGCTCCACAATGGGCACAAGGCCATTGTCCCGAGAAAGGGTAGCATAATGTGAAAGTCTCTAGGAAGTTTTCTTATTTAAGAAAACTAAAAGCCATCTATCTACTCATATGAAGAGCTTATTCAGCTGGCTACTCCTACTTCTAACTAAATCTGAAATTTGGTCAAGTAAAGGCAAACTTCCACAGTAACCATTCAAGAAATTTCAAAACTGAGATGAGCCTGTCTCTATCACTCATCATTAGACAATGTCTAAAACATATTAGTAGTGATAAAAAATTCTTCAAGAAAGAAAACTCACCAGGGAGTGCTGCTGGGATAATGAAGTTTAAAATTTTCAATTGATCTGAAATATATGATTCCATCAAGGCTGTGTTGGTTGTGGAGCCTAATTATATTCTTGATTTAGAGGTCCTTTCTTTTAGCCATGTTTATACCCCATGAAGTATTTACACCCTAGAAGTATGTACACTCTTCCACGCGGGGGAGTGCAGAGCGGGGGTACCCCCTATGCGGGGTCTAGGGGCAAGCAGGCCCCCAGTAGGGGTTCGGGGGCAAAGCCCCTGAAGGAAAAATTGCCTTGTAAAAGTATATTGTAATTTCATTGTAAATCTGGACCGTTCATTATAAGGTCACAGATCTAACGGTAGAGATTATGTTAGGGTTTTTTTCCCTAGAAGGCAACCCTCTTTTATGAGGGAAATGTATTGCGGCTATGGATGATTGTGAATATTGTATTCTGAGAGAGGAGACTGTGAGAGAAAGAAGTGGAAGTTACAACAGGTTTTGTTGTAGGTTGTATCCCTTCATTTGTTGGATAATAATAAAGGAAGGACCTGACAATTTCTCTGGTGGACGTAGCTCACACTGGGTGAACCACGTAAATCTGTGTCTCTCTTTTATTGTGTGTCTTCTGTGTTTTGTTTCTGCATTCGTTTTATTTTATTGCTCCGTGGTCCTATTTTTCTAACAACTGGTATCAGAGCGTAAGGTAACTCATAGGAAAAGAGGGTTCCTGGTTTGAGTGGGAGCAATGTCAGAAGATGGAAAGTTTAGGGTCGAGAAATTTAACGGCCAAAACTACCAGTTATGGAAGATGCAGATGGAAGACTATTTATATCAGAAGGATCTATTCCTACCATTGAGTGGAGTAGCAAAGAAGCCAGTGGCCATGAAGGACGAAGAATGGGAGATTCTTGAAAAAAAGGCTCTAGGAACGATACGGTTGAGCCTGGAAGCATCAGTAGATTTCAATATTTCGAAAGCAAAGACAACAAAGGGTTTGATGGATGCGTTGGCTAAATTGTATGAAAAACCCTCGGTGTCGAATAAGGTATTTCTAATGAAGAGATTATTTAATATGAAGATGTCAGAAGGTGGGTCTGTTGCAGATCATTTAAATGAATTTAATATGGTTACTAATCAACTAAGTTCTGTAAAAGTGGACTTTGATGATGAGGTTAGGGCTCTTCTAA